>CM076082.1:0-5000 GCA_038088235.1 Zacco platypus | reverse complement strand
AGGGTTAGGGTTAGGGTTAGGGTTAGGGTTAGGGTTAGGGTTAGGGTTAGGGTTAGGGTTAGGGTTAGGGTTAGGGTTAGGGTTAGGGTTAGGGTTAGGGTTAGGGTTAGGGTTAGGGTTAGGGTTAGGGTTAGGGTTAGGGTTAGGGTTAGGGTTAGGGTTAGGGTTAGGGTTAGGGTTAGGGTTAGGGTTAGGGTTAGGGTTAGGGTTAGGGTTAGGGTTAGGGTTAGGGTTAGGGTTAGGGTTAGGGTTAGGGTTAGGGTTAGGGTTAGGGTTAGGGTTAGGGTTAGGGTTAGGGTTAGGGTTAGGGTTAGGGTTAGGGTTAGGGTTAGGGTTAGGGTTAGGGTTAGGGTTAGGGTTAGGGTTAGGGTTAGGGTTAGGGTTAGGGTTAGGGTTAGGGTTAGGGTTAGGGTTAGGGTTAGGGTTAGGGTTAGGGTTAGGGTTAGGGTTAGGGTTAGGGTTAGGGTTAGGGTTAGGGTTAGGGTTAGGGTTAGGGTTAGGGTTAGGGTTAGGGTTAGGGTTAGGGTTAGGGTTAGGGTTAGGGTTAGGGTTAGGGTTAGGGTTAGGGTTAGGGTTAGGGTTAGGGTTAGGGTTAGGGTTAGGGTTAGGGTTAGGGTTAGGGTTAGGGTTAGGGTTAGGGTTAGGGTTAGGGTTAGGGTTAGGGTTAGGGTTAGGGTTAGGGTTAGGGTTAGGGTTAGGGTTAGGGTTAGGGTTAGGGTTAGGGTTAGGGTTAGGGTTAGGGTTAGGGTTAGGGTTAGGGTTAGGGTTAGGGTTAGGGTTAGGGTTAGGGTTAGGGTTAGGGTTAGGGTTAGGGTTAGGGTTAGGGTTAGGGTTAGGGTTAGGGTTAGGGTTAGGGTTAGGGTTAGGGTTAGGGTTAGGGTTAGGGTTAGGGTTAGGGTTAGGGTTAGGGTTAGGGTTAGGGTTAGGGTTAGGGTTAGGGTTAGGGTTAGGGTTAGGGTTAGGGTTAGGGTTAGGGTTAGGGTTAGGGTTAGGGTTAGGGTTAGGGTTAGGGTTAGGGTTAGGGTTAGGGTTAGGGTTAGGGTTAGGGTTAGGGTTAGGGTTAGGGTTAGGGTTAGGGTTAGGGTTAGGGTTAGGGTTAGGGTTAGGGTTAGGGTTAGGGTTAGGGTTAGGGTTAGGGTTAGGGTTAGGGTTAGGGTTAGGGTTAGGGTTAGGGTTAGGGTTAGGGTTAGGGTTAGGGTTAGGGTTAGGGTTAGGGTTAGGGTTAGGGTTAGGGTTAGGGTTAGGGTTAGGGTTAGGGTTAGGGTTAGGGTTAGGGTTAGGGTTAGGGTTAGGGTTAGGGTTAGGGTTAGGGTTAGGGTTAGGGTTAGGGTTAGGGTTAGGGTTAGGGTTAGGGTTAGGGTTAGGGTTAGGGTTAGGGTTAGGGTTAGGGTTAGGGTTAGGGTTAGGGTTAGGGTTAGGGTTAGGGTTAGGGTTAGGGTTAGGGTTAGGGTTAGGGTTAGGGTTAGGGTTAGGGTTAGGGTTAGGGTTAGGGTTAGGGTTAGGGTTAGGGTTAGGGTTAGGGTTAGGGTTAGGGTTAGGGTTAGGGTTAGGGTTAGGGTTAGGGTTAGGGTTAGGGTTAGGGTTAGGGTTAGGGTTAGGGTTAGGGTTAGGGTTAGGGTTAGGGTTAGGGTTAGGGTTAGGGTTAGGGTTAGGGTTAGGGTTAGGGTTAGGGTTAGGGTTAGGGTTAGGGTTAGGGTTAGGGTTAGGGTTAGGGTTAGGGTTAGGGTTAGGGTTAGGGTTAGGGTTAGGGTTAGGGTTAGGGTTAGGGTTAGGGTTAGGGTTAGGGTTAGGGTTAGGGTTAGGGTTAGGGTTAGGGTTAGGGTTAGGGTTAGGGTTAGGGTTAGGGTTAGGGTTAGGGTTAGGGTTAGGGTTAGGGTTAGGGTTAGGGTTAGGGTTAGGGTTAGGGTTAGGGTTAGGGTTAGGGTTAGGGTTAGGGTTAGGGTTAGGGTTAGGGTTAGGGTTAGGGTTAGGGTTAGGGTTAGGGTTAGGGTTAGGGTTAGGGTTAGGGTTAGGGTTAGGGTTAGGGTTAGGGTTAGGGTTAGGGTTAGGGTTAGGGTTAGGGTTAGGGTTAGGGTTAGGGTTAGGGTTAGGGTTAGGGTTAGGGTTAGGGTTAGGGTTAGGGTTAGGGTTAGGGTTAGGGTTAGGGTTAGGGTTAGGGTTAGGGTTAGGGTTAGGGTTAGGGTTAGGGTTAGGGTTAGGGTTAGGGTTAGGGTTAGGGTTAGGGTTAGGGTTAGGGTTAGGGTTAGGGTTAGGGTTAGGGTTAGGGTTAGGGTTAGGGTTAGGGTTAGGGTTAGGGTTAGGGTTAGGGTTAGGGTTAGGGTTAGGGTTAGGGTTAGGGTTAGGGTTAGGGTTAGGGTTAGGGTTAGGGTTAGGGTTAGGGTTAGGGTTAGGGTTAGGGTTAGGGTTAGGGTTAGGGTTAGGGTTAGGGTTAGGGTTAGGGTTAGGGTTAGGGTTAGGGTTAGGGTTAGGGTTAGGGTTAGGGTTAGGGTTAGGGTTAGGGTTAGGGTTAGGGTTAGGGTTAGGGTTAGGGTTAGGGTTAGGGTTAGGGTTAGGGTTAGGGTTAGGGTTAGGGTTAGGGTTAGGGTTAGGGTTAGGGTTAGGGTTAGGGTTAGGGTTAGGGTTAGGGTTAGGGTTAGGGTTAGGGTTAGGGTTAGGGTTAGGGTTAGGGTTAGGGTTAGGGTTAGGGTTAGGGTTAGGGTTAGGGTTAGGGTTAGGGTTAGGGTTAGGGTTAGGGTTAGGGTTAGGGTTAGGGTTAGGGTTAGGGTTAGGGTTAGGGTTAGGGTTAGGGTTAGGGTTAGGGTTAGGGTTAGGGTTAGGGTTAGGGTTAGGGTTAGGGTTAGGGTTAGGGTTAGGGTTAGGGTTAGGGTTAGGGTTAGGGTTAGGGTTAGGGTTAGGGTTAGGGTTAGGGTTAGGGTTAGGGTTAGGGTTAGGGTTAGGGTTAGGGTTAGGGTTAGGGTTAGGGTTAGGGTTAGGGTTAGGGTTAGGGTTAGGGTTAGGGTTAGGGTTAGGGTTAGGGTTAGGGTTAGGGTTAGGGTTAGGGTTAGGGTTAGGGTTAGGGTTAGGGTTAGGGTTAGGGTTAGGGTTAGGGTTAGGGTTAGGGTTAGGGTTAGGGTTAGGGTTAGGGTTAGGGTTAGGGTTAGGGTTAGGGTTAGGGTTAGGGTTAGGGTTAGGGTTAGGGTTAGGGTTAGGGTTAGGGTTAGGGTTAGGGTTAGGGTTAGGGTTAGGGTTAGGGTTAGGGTTAGGGTTAGGGTTAGGGTTAGGGTTAGGGTTAGGGTTAGGGTTAGGGTTAGGGTTAGGGTTAGGGTTAGGGTTAGGGTTAGGGTTAGGGTTAGGGTTAGGGTTAGGGTTAGGGTTAGGGTTAGGGTTAGGGTTAGGGTTAGGGTTAGGGTTAGGGTTAGGGTTAGGGTTAGGGTTAGGGTTAGGGTTAGGGTTAGGGTTAGGGTTAGGGTTAGGGTTAGGGTTAGGGTTAGGGTTAGGGTTAGGGTTAGGGTTAGGGTTAGGGTTAGGGTTAGGGTTAGGGTTAGGGTTAGGGTTAGGGTTAGGGTTAGGGTTAGGGTTAGGGTTAGGGTTAGGGTTAGGGTTAGGGTTAGGGTTAGGGTTAGGGTTAGGGTTAGGGTTAGGGTTAGGGTTAGGGTTAGGGTTAGGGTTAGGGTTAGGGTTAGGGTTAGGGTTAGGGTTAGGGTTAGGGTTAGGGTTAGGGTTAGGGTTAGGGTTAGGGTTAGGGTTAGGGTTAGGGTTAGGGTTAGGGTTAGGGTTAGGGTTAGGGTTAGGGTTAGGGTTAGGGTTAGGGTTAGGGTTAGGGTTAGGGTTAGGGTTAGGGTTAGGGTTAGGGTTAGGGTTAGGGTTAGGGTTAGGGTTAGGGTTAGGGTTAGGGTTAGGGTTAGGGTTAGGGTTAGGGTTAGGGTTAGGGTTAGGGTTAGGGTTAGGGTTAGGGTTAGGGTTAGGGTTAGGGTTAGGGTTAGGGTTAGGGTTAGGGTTAGGGTTAGGGTTAGGGTTAGGGTTAGGGTTAGGGTTAGGGTTAGGGTTAGGGTTAGGGTTAGGGTTAGGGTTAGGGTTAGGGTTAGGGTTAGGGTTAGGGTTAGGGTTAGGGTTAGGGTTAGGGTTAGGGTTAGGGTTAGGGTTAGGGTTAGGGTTAGGGTTAGGGTTAGGGTTAGGGTTAGGGTTAGGGTTAGGGTTAGGGTTAGGGTTAGGGTTAGGGTTAGGGTTAGGGTTAGGGTTAGGGTTAGGGTTAGGGTTAGGGTTAGGGTTAGGGTTAGGGTTAGGGTTAGGGTTAGGGTTAGGGTTAGGGTTAGGGTTAGGGTTAGGGTTAGGGTTAGGGTTAGGGTTAGGGTTAGGGTTAGGGTTAGGGTTAGGGTTAGGGTTAGGGTTAGGGTTAGGGTTAGGGTTAGGGTTAGGGTTAGGGTTAGGGTTAGGGTTAGGGTTAGGGTTAGGGTTAGGGTTAGGGTTAGGGTTAGGGTTAGGGTTAGGGTTAGGGTTAGGGTTAGGGTTAGGGTTAGGGTTAGGGTTAGGGTTAGGGTTAGGGTTAGGGTTAGGGTTAGGGTTAGGGTTAGGGTTAGGGTTAGGGTTAGGGTTAGGGTTAGGGTTAGGGTTAGGGTTAGGGTTAGGGTTAGGGTTAGGGTTAGGGTTAGGGTTAGGGTTAGGGTTAGGGTTAGGGTTAGGGTTAGGGTTAGGGTTAGGGTTAGGGTTAGGGTTAGGGTTAGGGTTAGGGTTAGGGTTAGGGTTAGGGTTAGGGTTAGGGTTAGGGTTAGGGTTAGGGTTAGGGTTAGGGTTAGGGTTAGGGTTAGGGTTAGGGTTAGGGTTAGGGTTAGGGTTAGGGTTAGGGTTAGGGTTAGGGTTAGGGTTAGGGTTAGGGTTAGGGTTAGGGTTAGGGTTAGGGTTAGGGTTAGGGTTAGGGTTAGGGTTAGGGTTAGGGTTAGGGTTAGGGTTAGGGTTAGGGTTAGGGTTAGGGTTAGGGTTAGGGTTAGGGTTAGGGTTAGGGTTAGGGTTAGGGTTAGGGTTAG
>CM076081.1:38569815-38578747 GCA_038088235.1 Zacco platypus | reverse complement strand
CTCTCTCTCTCTCTCTCTGTCACTCTCTCTCTCTCTCTCTCTCTCTCTGTCTCTCTCTCTCTCTGTCTCTCTCTCTCTCTCTCTCTCTCTCTCATCTCTGCGACAGCGAGTCGACACACAAACCGCTCCGTTCCGTTTGCTCCTGATGAATATTGTTGGTGTTACAGAGCTTGAATTTTGGCGTGGGATTGCACGTCATTCCACAGATTTTCTCACACCCAAAGTGTGCCACATAAAGCCGACTCTCAGTACTGAACCGACTTCTACAGTTAAATACACTCAAAATAATGTCAAAATGCTGGTTTTGTTTGAAGTGAACATAAACATGCGTCACAAATGAAGTACACCGTAGGAATGAAGAGGGTCAGCAACGGTCAGACACTGATAATCAAAAATCTTTGATTAATTGATCATCAGCAAGTGTGATCACGTCTATAACGGTCTTCAGATGTGTGTGTAACACAACGCCAAGGAGGAAAGACATCAGCAGTGATCTTAGAGAAGCAACCAAACATCCTTCTTCAGTGAGGAACATCATCCGAAACAGACACCAATCTTCACATGAGTGGACGTCCCAGCGGAGAGATCGCAGACAACCCGAGAACTCTACAGACCCCAGTTAACCTGTCAAAGATCATGACATACGATTAGAAGAAGACGGGACGAGTGTGGCACGGTTTGCCAGGAGAAAGCTTCTCTGAAAAGAACACGGCAGCGCGGCTCATCTGAACAAACAAAATGATCTGAAAGCAGTTGAATCACGGGGTGTACTTAGTTTTTCACACAAGGCTTTTCCATTCTGGCTTTATTTTTGTTAAATAAATGATTCATCTTTTACTGTCCATGGGTGTCTTTAACACGTGTGTTCAGTATCTTGGCGAAAGAGAAGCAGTGACCGTAAAGCTGTCCGACGGAAGAGTTGAGAAGCTTCATTTGTATTATAAAACACGGATCTGCGTTTCGACGTTCGCTCTGGCTCTCAGCTCATCCTCACGCTGGATGTTTCAGAGCGAACAAACAAACAAACAAAGTGCTGTCAACACCAACTTCCTGCAAAAGCTGTCCAATCAATTATTCTTATAAATAAAAGATTTAAAGTGGGCTGCCTCTAAAGATTAAAGATTGATTAAAACGTTAAAGATTTTACACCATGTCATGCTGATTAAAACTGCAAGCTTTGTAATTCAGAGTGTTGTGTCTGATGAGAAATCCCTTTCACTTGCTGAAATCATTGTTGATTCAGTTATGATATCAATAGGAAAATAATTAATAACCATGCTTTAGGGTGGCGACAGTTCCTGTCACTTAATCAATGCAAACAAATCACACACGGCTGTGATTATCTGGAGGAGGGTGAATATTAATGTTTGAGCGGCTGAATGCATTACAGAGAGAGCAGAACCACCTTCAGCCGAAGCTTCTTCTCTCTGCTACTGATATTTTAGTTTAGTGTTCACTAGTAACTGCAACTTCTGCCTCGATAAAGACCGTTTCACTGCTGATTATTAACGGGTCGTTGTTAAGTTTAGGTACGGGGTAGGATTATGGTCAAGCATGATTAGGCATTAATATGTGCTTTTTTACTAATAAACAACCAATATCATAGAAATATACATGCTAATACAAAACTAGTTAATAGTGAGAATTGGACCCTAAACTAAAGGTTCCCGATTCTTCAATTATATTATATTCTGATCATTAGGACGTCTGCTCTCGTTGTTTCTCACGACAATGACGCAAAATGTGCGGATTTACTTTGAAACAATCGGTCAGTTTCACTAGGGATGCACCGTTATGAAAATTTGGCCAATATCGATAACCAATAATTCTTTATATTTGAAAGCCAATAACCGATATATTGGCCGATAAATCTAAATCCTATTTTTTTTGACAGCCCGATTACAAAAACAAAAGTCTCACCAGTAAAAGCCAAACACACAATTCTAATTTTATTTTCTATCATTATAATATTATGTAGCCTATATATCAGATTTGCACTGCACATGTTACTCTGAACTGTATTTTCTGTATGACTCCAATCATATTTCAAGCTATTTAAAACCATAATTGCAAACAGTGTGCATCTGAAGTGTCTCAGCTGAAGGAAATAATCCATTATTTATCATTATTTTAACATATCGGACAAATTTTCTTGTCGGGGCCGATAACAATAACATTAAAAATGAACATCTATCGGCCGAGACCGATACCATGGGCAATATATCACGCATCCCTAAATTCAGTGCAATAATTGTTGCTTTATTTACAGTTGTCACAGTGTTATTAAAGCAATAATCTCTGTAATGCTCAGCCTCTCTTATGGCGAATTGCTTCAAGCATATTTTGTAGTAAAGAGAGGCGTTCAAACAGGTGAATCTGCAGGTTTGGTGTGGAATAATAAAGTGCGATTCTGCCGTTTGAAATCTGGCGAGTCTGGCATGGCAAACCTTCCTCAAATTAGCCCGTCTAAAAAAAACAGATATTACTCTGGAAAGCTTTTTATTGGTGAGGTAATGGCATTTGGGAAGAGCCAGATTCCTGGTTTCATTATTTGATAAGAATGCACTTAATGAAAATATCAGCCAGAAGCAATACACGCTAACACTTGATTTCAAAGTCCTTGAAGGCCAGAAAGAGAGAAGAGAGAGTGTGACAGCATTACCGGCGCACCGGCGTTCATTAAATCAGTCCTGAAACAGCAGACGACTTAATGGATGTCATTTCAAGTGGGGCCACCAGAAGGAACGTCTCTTCAGCTCTCGCCGCAGAATAAAAGACTACACAAGAGAAGTCATTATCAAAGGCTGCTTTGAGATGCCTACCTAGACTAGACAGTGTATTCCCACCGTGAAGACGGTCACAAAACACATGTTCAATCAGTCGCTCATAAGGATCCATTTGATGCAGTTGTTAAAGGGGTCCTATAATGCTAAATAAGTGTCCAGAATGTGTGTGAAGTTTCAGCTCAGATCATTTATTATCGCTTGTCAAATTCGCCTCTATTTGTCTGTGAGCAAAAACACGCCGTTTTTGTGTGTGTCCCTTTAAATGCAAATGAGCTGCTGCTCCATAAGAGGGCGGAGCTTTAACAGCTCAACAACAACAAAGCTGGAGAATCTCACGCAGACAAAATGAGGAAAGTGTTCAAACTGATGGAGAGACTCAGGAAGAAGTTTCTGAACGGTTAGTGGATAAATTGATGGAGTTGCTGTGGAGTTGATTGAAGATTTCAACTTACTGTGATTTTCTTACCCAACTCTGACAATTCTTTTTTCAATTTTATACCATTTACAGAAGCTATGAAATATGCAAAATCTAAAAACATGAAAAAAACATCACAAAAGCAATTTAAAAAAAAATCGCCTTTTGATTTGTGGCTCTTTTCACAATATATTGCTGAAAATAATCTAACTTTAACTTAAACTTGCCCAAATTTACTCCATGAAAAATAAGCAGAGAAATACGAAGATCAGGGTTTATTTTCTGAATGCCAGGATTATTATAGTTCACTGGAACTAAAACCATAAACACTGTAAAAATGACAAAAACACAACAAAATTACAAAAACTTTTAACTGAAATTAAAAGACAAAATATACAAAATAAAACTAATTCAAAATATGAATTAAAACTGAGTGACAGTGAAATAACAGCGAGCTGCTGGATTCAGCTCAGAGAGTCATGAAACTCTTGAACTTCTAATCTTTACGTTCCTTCTCATAAACGACAGACAAACATAGAGTACAACCGTGAGAACATTAGCCAGGATATTTTGGGTTTACAGAAGAAAGTCCTGCAGGTTTGGAACGACATGAGCGTGACTATGTGATGCCACGACTTCAGTTTCTGAGCTATATCTTTAATTTTGTTGCTCTGTGCTGTTGTGTCTGCTTTCTGCTCTCAGAGAAACATGCAGAGAATCCGTGTGTGACAGCGACCTGAGCGTGACGCGCCGCCTTTCATTCACACCCAGCTTCAGTGCGGACTGATGTGAGATGAGAGCAACAGCAGTTTAAGTCGTCAGGTTAATTCTGCATCATGTCCGTTTATCTCTGTCTGTGTTTATCTGATGCAACATGCGATAGATATCCTAGTCTGGGTTCGGATGATTGTGTCATCTTACGGCGCTCGCTTTTATTATTTTGTTTCATATTTGTGTATAAACTCTGACACTTTCACTGTCGCATGAAATGAAGCGATTTAAACGAAGTCAGTCCTCAGTGTCAGAGTGACACAAATATGCGACAAAACGTTTTGAGAGCTGGAAACATTTAATTTCGTCACGGTTGTGTACCGTGATTTCCCACTTACTGTAGAGCTTTCTTATTCTGGAGAGCATCTGATTGGTCAGAATTGGGTTTACTGAATGTAAAATTATGTCAAAAATATTTTTGGTCCATATTCCTTGAAGAGAGAACATTTCATTTATTTATTATTTAATTTAATTTAATTTTTAAAAAAAAATTTTTTATTATGTACGTTCAAAGTTAATTTTAGGAGAACACAACCAGTCTTTAAAAGTGCTCAAAACTACAGGCGCTAAAAGCCACAAAAGTCCAGATTTGATTTCATGGTGTTTTTAATTATGTTGGATCATAAAGGCAAAACTTCCAGTTGAAGACGATTCATTTACAGCAGACAGGTCCATTTCTGTAGCTTTGTGCACTTTGTGTTTGGCCTGTTTAGGGCCCTGAAAAGCCAGCGGTCTGAATCTGAAGCCACACAGGCTCGGATAATGTAGCGCTCGGTGCCACAAAAGCAGACGAATCACTGCGCATTAAGACCGGCCACACAAAGAACAACAATGGCGTGCATAAACACCATTTAGAGGCTTTGACGAGGCATTGAGGGGCTGGGCGTCAGCGCGGCATTGCAGCTGAGTCGGCTTATTGTGACGAGGTGAAAAGATGCCTAATGAACAGGAAGCCTTACTTGAGCCCGCTGACAGGAACCATACAACGGCCGCATTGTGGGCCTGCCACCGACCCCGTGGGTCCCTGCATTAGGAGAAATGATGAGAAAGTCGCCCCTTTAGCACACACAGACCCAAACCCAGGGGGAAAAGGCCCAAACAAGCCCCTTCTATCCACCTTATTCTTAATGCAAGAGCGGCACGGCTGTTGAATGACTTTCATTCGCTTCCAGTTATTTTAGCTGCTTGATATTGCACATCGTATTTGTCATCGTGGTGTTTTAACTTAAAGCCGGTTGAAGCGTATGCAGGGCTTGCTGTTTAGAGAGGGCACAACAATACATGACATCTGCATAAAAGTGAAAATTAGCATCCTAAATATCACAATCAAGACTATTTATGTAGGTAGAGTGTAAATAAAAGGGACCCCAACACCGAACCTTGGGGAACACCTCAACAATCTCCAATAGTCCACATCATTTACCTTCAGCCAGTTCTTCCACTTAAATAGTTTTTACACCAGAAAATAACGTGATTTGAAAAATCTTAATCTATGCAGCAATATTTCATGATCCACTGTGTCAAAAGCTTTGATAAATCAATAAAAATTGAAGCGCAATAATCGCCTTTATCCACAGATTCCACAATATCATTTAACCCTTTCCGAGCAGCTGGTGTGGAACTATGTTTTTTGCGAAAGCCTGGTTGATTGTTAGATAAAACTGCTTACGTTCAAATAACATGTCAACTCTTCACTAATAAAACTTTCTAAATTTTTGATAGGACACAAAGCTTTGAAATTGGCCTGTAATGATCTAATGTAGTGGGAACAACAAAAGCAGATTTTTCAGAATAACACCAGTATTCATTTACCCACAGTGGGCAATAAATCACAAGTCTCGCACATTTTCAGAAAACAGCTCACTTCCTCATCGCAAAATAAGGCGGATGTGTGGCCGTGACGAGATTCAGAGGCGTCCGTGTTCAGACTGCGGCCGAGGGGGAAACTTTGAAGTAAATTTGATGGAGCAGAGAGACTCTGGCAATTTCACTTTTCTCTGCTTTTGAGCAAAGTGTCCAATGAGATTCAGATGGGCTCGCTCGCGTAAGAAGCACACTCTCGGCGGCCCGCGGGCGCAGACAATGCCATGACATCACCAATGAGCGGCCTTCACCTCCGCTGGAAGAACAGGGTCACCTTATTTACTGATGAGTTAAGCCTCGCCCCATTGTCCCATCCTTTCATTTGGAGCTTTGCTCTCACGGCCAGAGAATCAAAGGCCATTTAGGCAAAGGTGATGGAGCATGCAGAGGATTTAGACTGAGAACATGCCACCAGTTTCCTATTTGCCTGAAGCTTATGGCCAGCAGCTCAGAACGGAAGGTTTGGCCGGCGCTTGCCACTCTGGCTCTTCTGTCGGGGAATTCGTTAACGTCAGTGTGCCGAACTGTGTGCATACTGATAATGATGGCTTTGAAGACTGGGAAAACGTAGGAACCCCTTCATACTGATGAAGATCATTTCTTTAACAAATAGGTCTTTCTCTATCAGCTGTATTTGTGGCGTAATGTAAAATAATTTAGATTGGTCATTTATTTAATTAATTAAAAAAGTAACAATTATTTCGTTTATTTTTATTGAAGCTCTTCAAAAAATGATGAGTAAAAGCATTTTTGATTTATTGGAGCAGTCTCTTTCTCATCTTAACCTCAACATATTCTATTGTGTCTTACTGTGGATAAAAAACAAAGACGAGTCAAAATTATTTTCTGTGGTCATCGATATTATGCACAAATGCTGTTGATATAGAGCTGACCGGGGAATTCCCGCTGGCAAAATGAGCTTTCAGTAAAACTCTGTCTATGCGGTAGAAAGGCGAAACATTGAAATCGGTGCTATCTAACTACAGACAACAGAGAAAATGAGCTCGTCTTTCCTTTGGCCAAATAAGTAGGAAAACTCAACACCCATAATGCACTGGGTACATTGCCGTCTGTTTTGCTCCTATTGGACAGGCTTGACCGGAGTCAAATACCGCCTTACATTAGTAGGAAATTCTTCTTAGCAAACTTTTAGTCAAAATGGCATCAACTTGTATTGTTCTCGAGTGCAAGAATTGACCGAGTAAAAGTTTAGTGGGAGTTTTCCTGTGAAGTTTTCCAGATATTTTTATTTGGGTTTCCAGTGCGCATTGTCCATTTTACTGCAGTGCTGTTTGAAGAGTAGACAAAGTATGATGCAATTTTGAATATTTGGCCTACTCTCACAATAACTGTTCTGTTGTCGATCCGATCGTCCGTCGGCGCAGGAATATAAAAATCCAGAAATATAATCGATGGTTTTCACCAAAGCCGTCAGTTTGCGTCACCCGACGGACATCATTTCTGGGTCCAGGTGACATGGAGAAAGAGTGAAGACTGTTCATTTACATGAACTACCGACACTAACGATACAGAGCGGGTTGAAAATTGACGAACTTACACTTAAACTTGTATTGAACTCGATGCACACATGTGTACCAACGAGGAACCCTGTACTCCGGAGTTTTGCAATGATTGAAGCACAAAAAGATGATAAATTGGAAGAGTAGCTGACAGACTGTGCCGGCAGTCGGAACGAGGCTTTAAACTTGTGCTGTTTATTTGATGTGACAAATGGTTTGGAGAATGGGCCTGAAAAAGGCTTCAGGAGAAGTCAGATACGCTGTTACCTCTCATTTTATGGATGAGGGAAAGTGCCAGGCGTCAGTCAATCTCATGGGATTTGCTCACACGACTGCTGTCAGAGGGACAAAACATCTATACTTGTACACCAAAATTTGCACCATCAAGCGATTTATTTGAGAGAAGTTAATGCACAAAAAAATTGCCTGAAAAGTAATTGTCAGCTTCCTTGTGCACACACACAAACCGCACACAATGCCAAAGTGAATGGCGGCCGCTCCGTAAATCCAAAGCGGCTGTGTAAGATTGCATTTCAAATCCTGCTCATTGTGAGCAACAAAACAAATTTCAGTTTATCGTGAACATTACGCTTGATTAACACGGAGCAGAACCTCTATCGTATGTCTCTTCACATGCAGGCGACCTCTCGGGGAATTTATTCGTCATGTTTATTCATTGTGCTGACTGTCGCAAATTGTATATTTTTATATTTCCCCCGCTTAACTTCTCTTTCTCGTCCTCGCGCATCGGCGTCGGCCCTCGGGCGAGATAAGCGTCCGCTAATATGAGGGACGTGGAGAAGGGGAAAGTGCCCGTATGATAATACTCATTGTGCAAACTTTTTTGTTGCTCTTCCTTATCGGCGAGGAAGCGGAGAGGCGGGATACAGGCTGACTGGGATGTAGATTGCTTCAGTATTCCCCATTGTGCGGCGTGTCAGTCCTCTCCCAGTCACCGAGAGCCGGCGAGTGCGCCGCTACATCTGCCGCGGGCGTCTGCTCGACGCGACGCTCCCCGAGCCCCTGGCCGCTTGCCCTGACACCCGACACAAAGTAATCACAGATCACAGCATTTAATCACTGAAACAAGCACTCTGGAGAGGCGGCGTGTCAATATCCCACTCTCTCATTATCTCTTTGGATTGCACATCCACACTGTCAGATAAACAGAGTGGAAAATTAAGATTAAAAATATGGTAATTTCATTTGAGCGCAGGCAAGCGCTCGCTCCCGCTGCCCCATTATGCTATTGATTACTCTCAATTCAATCTCTCCTTTCAATGTAAACTTTAATCTATCTGCCACCCAACAAGCCTCGCTCCCCCGGGGCTATTTTAGAGTAAGTAACCGTTTAATATAACGCTAAGTGAGAGAATCGCCAGCGTTAATGAATTGTGTAAATCGGCGGTTCGTCGCCGGGCGGCCCTTCCTTCTGTCAGCCGCGCTTCACAATAAGTGGCCCTGAATGTGCGGCGCGGGCCAGGCCAAGTGTTTGTTGATTGGCGGGATGTTAATTGCGACGGGCTTGAAAATGAAGAGATCGTTATCAAGTTTTTATTCAGAACTGAATCTGAGAC
>CM076081.1:38462315-38564815 GCA_038088235.1 Zacco platypus | reverse complement strand
AAAATAATGTCACAAAACTGCTCCTAAAAATAATGTTTCTTTAAGCAAAAGCTTGTTTGTGTGTTTTGGACGTGTTTTCCTGACACTCACCCATTAGCAGCAATAAGTCATTTTGGTCTTTACACAAACTCAACAAGGCAACGGCGCACAGAAACCCGGTGAATCCCGTCAGACGCACACTTCATCATCTGTGTGTGATTGTCACAACTGAGAATGTGTTTTTGACACGACATGCATGTCGCTCCGCTAAAAATACAGACGAGTGAAGAGGAGCCGAGCTTCAGCCTCAGTGGTTTGACAGGCAGGGAAGCACACGGAGATCACACCGAATCGCTCTCCTGAAGCTGCGAGCGGCGGTTTGATCTCTTCACCGCCAACAGCACAGGTAGATCAAGGTCCGGCGGAGAGACGCTTTATAAAGGGATAAACAAAATCCTTTATCACAATCCCGGCAGCTCTCTCAAGTGCTTCAACATGTCCTTCACTGCGAGATGAAGGAGACGTGACCTCAGTCTCTCCTGCTCACCGACACTGCATTTATTTAATGAAAAATACAGTAAAACAGGGAAATATTGTTTTCTATGTGAATATATAGTACAGTGTAATTTATTCCTGAATGTTCAGCATCATTACTCCAGTCTTCAGTGTCACATGATCCTTCAGAAATCATTCTGATATGAAACATTTATGATTATTATCAGTGTTAAAAATATCCTGCAAAAAAAAGCTTATTTATAAATATCTTTTAAAAGCATCGCCTTTCAGTCGTATTTTTAGATTAAATTACATTTTTAAAAGACAATATGTCCATGATGCAAGATAACGTCTTCAACATTTTTGGTCCATTAGTGGATAATTGTGACGCAAACACAATTCCATCAAATCCTGCAGCTTTAAATCCATATTTACAGCTGCAAATGAAAGGCATAAATCCACATTAGGCGTGTTCAGGATAACCCCAGTTTCTGGGAGTAATTATCCTGAGCTTAAAGCAATGAGATTCGCTCTCGCTGAGAGTCATTAAGCAGCTCAAGTCTTTGCTTTGGTTTTCTGACACTTATTAGTTGAGAATCCCTGTTAAAGTGAGCCGCAGTTTCCATTGGCTGATTATGTGCTTCAATAATTCGACGCCTGATGTTTGCTCGGTTTCATTTTCACTTTTGGTGTCAATTCTCCACTCTCAATAGAACGTGAAATGGATTCTCTATTTACCGCTACACACTAATAGAACTTTATCATAATCAAATCTGGGAGGAATTGTGCAGAATAATGCGACTCGCGGATTTCCGTACGGACTTCTGTATGGAATACATATCAGAATCTGAGCATTTCTGCAAATCACAAAGCCAGGGAACAAACACCTTATATCAAGTTATTTTCCATTTGAAAAGCAGGGTGAATGGGTTTTTTTATTATTATTGTTATGATTTCACACAGCTTGAGGAGAAAATAAAAAGTTTCCAATGGAAACCTGTTCTATTCTTAAAAGTACAGCTCGTCTTAAAGGAATAGTTCATCCAAAATGCTATTATTTTATTATTATTATTATTATTATTATTATTTATATTTTATATCATTTATATTATTTTGTATAATTTACTATCTGAAATGTTTTATTTTTATTTATTTATTGTTATTTATATGATTTATTATTTGATATTATATCATTGTTTATTTTATATTTGTGCTCAATAATTTTTTATTTATAGTGTTATTAATAATAACCATACATTTTATATCATTTATATTATTTTGTATCATTATTTCTATTATTTATTATTTTATATTATATAGTTTTTATTATTATTATTAATGATATATTATTGTTTATTCTTTTTCATGATATAAATAGTCATTATTGTATATTATTCATATTTTATATCATTTAAAATATTGATTAATTTTATTATTTATATAATTATTGTTTTTATTTATGTATTTACTATTATTTATATAGTTTATTGTTTATTTTATTTTGTGTTTATTTATTCTTTTAATATTGTTTGTTATTATTATTGTTGTTTATGTTATTATTTACTTTTTATTATTTATATAACTGGTTCTATTACTTATATTATTATTATTTATTTTTTTATTTTTAAGTGTCATTATTAACTCATTTACTTACTCTTATATGGTTTCAAATCTTTTTTTTCCCTGTTCCTCAGAAAACATCACATGGATTTGAAGTAATTGACGACTGAATTCCCTTTTATCCCTCTCCAGTCATATTCTCAATCTTCTCAATGTGAGTGTTGGTCTACAGCTGGACCTGAAGGATCCTGGCAGAGCGAGGTCTCTTTCAATGGAGGAGCATCTCGCTCGGATTGGGGAACAATTACAGCTTTATACGCGGAGAAACTTAATCTGTGAGAGCATCGATACCAGAAACCCATCAAGGCCTGACAAGCCGACGGGAAAGGGACGGGGACTCGCGTAAGCAGCTTTAACCTGTTTTTGGAATAATCTCTTCAGACTGACAGGAGCTTCTCTTTCTCTGTTCTTTCTCCTTCTCCATGACCGTGGGAGTTCTGCTCCTCTCGCCCAACTCTGCAGGCTGGCATTTTCCTAATGTGCTATCAGTTTCAACAAGCGGAAATAAAGTTTAAACTGTCTCAGGGCATCCGTCTGTCTCGCTCACTGATATTCCGTGCCAAGAGGAAGAGAGACGGTTGAGTTTTCTTAACCAGCTTACGTCGGAAGCAGGAGCTGACAAAGGTGTGAGGGTTTTGGGTTACGACTGCTGGCTCACCTGGAAGGAGTAGCCTGAGCCTCATGCCTCGCAAATAAGGAGATTTGTCATCTGCGCTAAATGGGAGCCCTGTGGTAATCTGAAAATGCCAGACTTGTTCGGATTACATCTCTCGCCAGATGAAAATGAAAAGGATGAAGGCAGGTATCATTATAGAAGCCACTTTCTAACCATGATAATAGCTGTGACACAACAAAAAGCGCTGAAGAGCTGCGAGGCGAGGCAGAGAAGTAGGTCTCCGAGTTACTTTACAAACTGAGCGTTGGAAATAAGACGAGAGCAGTGTGTTTCCTCACACTCCGTCATATAAAGCCACTGGATTTGCTTCAGGAATCACACACTGAACATCAAGCGGCAACAGATTTGTCTAAATGAAAAATAATCTCCTTGAAATCAAGTTTTATTTGATTTTATTTACAGTAATTGGTACATTGAGGTCACGTGAACCATGTTCCTCCTCAGAGCAAGTAAACATTTAACGTTAGATGGCATTTCCACGATGACGACCTGCTCGAGCTGACGAGACTCTATCGGCCCGTGTGAAACAGAAGTGCGCTTCATTGAGTTGAACGTGTTCTCGTGAGCAGGGCCGCGTTTTCACAACGGTCAACACGGGCTGCAGCCACGGCCCGAACACCAGCGGCCCGAGACACACCCCAACAGCAGACACGCACGAAAATATGACAGCATTTCAGATGAAAGCTTGTTAATTGTTTACTAAAAGGAACTAACACACTGAAGAAGACGGAAGTAGAAATCTTACTGCGATTATGGATGGCTGCGGGTGCAGGAAATAGATGCTGCCTTCCTGCACTTTACAGTGTTACTTGGACTTACGTTGACGTGTCTCCGTCGTTCCGTCAGCGTTACTGCTCGATAGAGAAGAGGACCCCACCGTTCACTGCGTGAAGAGCACTTCAGATCTTAAACGTGAAAAATAATTAAAAAATAATAAAAAACTTTTTTGGACTTATGACAATTTAGGTTCAACAAACAAGCTACATTGAGTTAGAGAAACGTAATAATTTGCAGCATAAACACAAATTTTTAAGTTGATTACTCAAAAAATTGAGTCGCTCCAACTACCTGAGGTGTAGCTGTGGAACCAATTATTCTTCCTTCACATGCTCTCGAAATTATCGTGAATACGAGTTTCACATGAACGTCCTCTGATGTCGAACTTGAACGTGATGAGCTTGTGCACTTCAAATCTTAAACAGTTATTTTTTAAAACTCTACCTATAGATAATATAATATTATTAAAGCCTTTTGGACAAAATATTTGAGTAAAGTTTGTAAACAAAAATTGGCTTAAAGTTTGAACTAGTTTTAAAAACTTTAAGTTTTAAGGTTTTTTGCCTTTTTTAGGTTTCCTAGTTATTCATTGTGCCAGTAATTCAATGTTAGCATTGCAAAAACAACCAGGGTTAAAACAGGGCTAAGTGTGAAATGGCCTTGTCCTGGGCTAAAAGGAAAACCTTAACCCAGGGTTAAGTTTAACGTGAAAAGCACAGTCAAATATTTGGGTCAAAACTATACATGTTTAAATGTAACATTGTTTTCAGTACTTTTTGACTGTAATTATATCAACGTTTCTCATGTCATCCACAGAATTTGACCAGAAGAATTTCTATATTAAGGCAGTAAATCTGTAGATGAAGCAGAATCCACGAGTCTTTGTGAGCTCACGCTGTCGTTACATCACGTCTCGTTACTGATGCTGTAATATAATGTTGTTCTCATTGTCTTTCCTCCGTCACCTTTATTCCTGCGGAGAGTGTCGTCGCTGTTTAACAGCATTAGCATTGGCGCTATCAGCTCCGATCATGCTCGGCTGCCTTTATCAATCACGTTCCACATGGACGAGTTGAATTTCCCAGAGTCAGGCTTACATTGTCTGCCGGAAGCTCGAATGCGAGCGATGGGAACCTGCGGCTAATCAGCGGATCGTGGAAGCTTTGCGGCATCCAACAAAAGACTGCGGAGTGACAGCGAAAATTAATTTCTAAATAATCTTCTAGATCACCATGTCACATCAAAAATGTAAATTGAGACTCTCCTTAGTACAATCCATGCATAAAACCACCTTAAAATGGATGGAAGTATTGAATGAGGAACTAGTATAATTCTAATCTGGCATTAGTCATGGTCAGTACCTTCAGAATCCGGGAAATAAACTGGTTTCCAGTTGAACGGAGTCCAGTGAAGATACTGTATGCCGAAATACAGATACAAAGCCGAAAGTGCTTTGATATGCCTGTTCATTTCTCCGGATATGTTGGGACTTCACTTGGCTATCTTAGATTCGAACATCAGTAAATCAGTTTATATACACGCACAAATATATACCTATGAAGTGCACTACAGATACTGCTGCATCTTTCAGAAACATTCTTTTCTTCTACGCAGGGAAACACCAGAGAGGATCACAGTCCACAGCCACTTCTGCAGAGTTTTCCGGGCTTTTTAAGGCTTCGGGTCGGGACTCGAGTGACCTCGGCTCGGCTCTCCTCCTCTCCTCAGCCGCGGGTTCCTGTCAATGCTCGGCACACACCGATGCAAATGAAGGCAAATAGATTCACTTCAAAGCTCTTAATTACATTATATGTATTCCATGAATCATAAATTGTATGTTCCAAGGGGGTTTAGTGGCGAAATAATAGCTTTCTTTAATAATTGATTTCCTGAGCGCATATCAAATGGAAAATAACGATGTTACAGTGACACACATATTGATTGGAGTCAAAGGTTACAAGAAATATCAAGAATTCATTAATTTCGGTAAAACGCCTGGCAACCGCAGCATATAATAATATGTAAGTGAGAGCAATTTTTTGTGTAATCTTATTTTTATCTTTTCTGCGCGCAGCAGTGACAGCTGAACACCTCCGAGTCGGAGACGCCACTTTAACCGTGCAGAGCTTTAAGTATTCTGTGTGGCCGTCGTCGCCGAGGAGAGCGGATATAGTTCACTGAAATGTTTCTGTTGTTAATGATTCACCCTCCTGTTGTTGGACACTGACCAGCGGCTCTGAGTTTGGATCGGTTAGCTTCAGAAAGTTAACAACTAACTACACCATAGTTTGTCTATATTTACACCGATCAGGCATAACATTATGAGCTTCCTAATATTGTGTTGGTCACCAAAACAGCCCTGACCCGTGGAGGCGTGGACTCCTCTGGACCCTGAAGGTGTTCTGTGGGATCTGCTCCAAGATGTTCGCTGCAGATCCGAGGTGGATCCTCCGTGGATCGGACTTGTTTGTTCGGCACATCCCACAGATGCTCCATTGGATTGAGATCTGGGGAATTTGGAGGTCGAGTCAACGCCTCAAACTTGTTGTTGTGCTCCTCAAACTATTCCTGCTTAGTGTCCGGAGCGTTATCCTGCTGAAAGAGCCACAGCCACCAGGGAATACCGTTTCCATGAAAGAGTGTTCATGGTCTGCAACAACGCTCAGGTAGGTGGTACGGTTCACAGTAACGTCCACATGGATGAAGGACCCAAGGTTTCCCAGCAGAACATTGTCCAAAGCATCACACCGGCTCGCCTTCTTCCCATAGTGCATCCTGGTGTCATGTGTTCCCAGGTAAGAGACGCACACGCACCCGGACATCCACATGAGGTAGAAGAAAACATCATTCATCAGACCTGGTCATCTTCTTCTCTTGTTCCGTGGTCCAGTTCTGATGCTCACGTCCCACTGTCGGCTCTTTCGGCGCTGGACAGGGGTCATCAGGGTCACTCTGACCGGTCCAGCTCCACACGCAACAAACTGATGCTCTGTGTGTTCTGACACCCTTCTATCAGAACCAGCATGAACTTCTGGAGCAGTTTGAGCTACAGTAGATCAGAATATATGTGTATATATATATAGTGTATATAATGTGTATTTAGTACACCTGGTGTAGGATGTTCTGAAAACGAGGTTTCTGTTCTTTTGTCATCATCTATAAAGCCTATAGTAGTTTACTTATAATGAATCACTGACCTAAGTGAAATGGGGCAGAAATCAGTTTATTTGCATTAATGATTTTGCAGCGTCCCATTGTGTCTCTGTCCCGACCCTTCCTGCTGTGATTCTGAGGAAGAACAGGAAGATGCACCAGACCCCGCTGGCATTTCTACCTTTGTTTTACATGTCATGATCTCACAGCGTTGAAGAAAACTGTGTGCGGGCGAAACCTCGGCCGATGGAAACCCTTCACCTTTATGCAAAACTCCCAGAGCTCCTTCAATAGCTCATCTGCATAACATTCTCTCCTTTTGTCTGGTTCTAGAGGAGACTAATTGAATTTAAAAGATGGATGATGTCAGTGAATGTGAAAACATGTTAATTGGTTTACTGTAAGCTACCGTACTATACGGGAACATGGCGGTTTCCACAGAAATCTGAAGCAGCACAACTGTTTTCAACTGATACATCCCACTGATATTATCAAACTAATTTGTGTAATTAGATTTAGAATGCTTTAGCGGGACACAAACCACTTGTTTTCCCACCCAAATTATGTCACTTCCTGGAGTATCGTTGTGCTCAATGTGATTCAAAGAAAGCAAGTTTAAGTGACATACAGATGTATGTGTATATATATATATAACATAAGTATATATGTATAATTGTTCCTTGAGGTTCACTTATAATGTTAATAAAGTTTTTTTGCAAAAAAAGAAAAGAAAAAAAACTCTGTTTTTAAGGTGCGGCTCCTTTAAGACTTGTCAGTAAACGCCCACTGTTATGATTGGCTGACATCATCTCACAGGAAACGGATCTACTGCCACTCGCTATAGCATGTAAGTGTTTTGAAAACATTATTGACGCTCACATCCAGTTTAAGCTAATGTCAGCCGTGGGCGGGGCTACGCTGATAGCGAGCGATGTGATGATGTATAACTATTGGTTGACGTCTTGCTCTGGGGGCGGGCATATGCAAATTCATCTGCCCATGTGACATCACAATTCACCCAATATCAAAACGAGCCGTGTTTGGATCTTGATTAAATAAATGCTTTGTTGATAATGAGGAGGACATTTTAAGCTCTGAAACTTGCAGGATGTTTTAATGGTGCAAAGACCTCTTATATGTCAAAAGATCAAAGACGATTTGATTTCTCATATCATGACCTTTAATATTTCATCCAGTATATTAATGCATGTATGTATAGATATGAGAATGGGAATGACCCAACTGCAGTGCAATGACTGGACTTGGATGCTGCTGTTGAACATCTCTGGTTTCAGCGTCTCTGGCACTTAAGAACACTCAAAAGTGTGCTCAGTAATTCTAGTCCACGGCTGGAACCTTTAGATCACATTATGAGTGAATCAAAACCACACAACGGTACAGTCACACGATGACTCGACATTTTAAGGACAAAATAGCACCACTGAGAAACATGGAGTAAGACGGCACGGATATTTGAATATTCTGGAGCTTTAGACGGAGTTATTTTTACGAGGGGATAGTTGAGATTAGCAGAATTGAGAATGTAAGATTTAATTTAGCTCTTTAATTGCAGGCGTTATCTTGTGCTAAAGTCATGATGTCGATCGGAGGGTTTCTGAAGCCGCTCAGATAAAGACTGTTATTATCGCTATGAATGTAGAAGAAATTACAGCTGATTCTGAATGTGTCACTCTTCACAACATTTCTAAGTCTATGTAAGTGTTTAAACTGTTCGCTAACGCTTGATTAAGTAAAAGCTCCACAGGTTACAGACCAAGAACAAGCACTGGCTCGGACTCTGGTGAAATTTTGGGTATTTTACTTTTGCAAACTAGTCCTTGGTCTTTGGCCTGATCAGAACCGAACCAGCGCAGCGAGAATCTCCAGAATCTGATTGTCAATATTGATAAAAAAAAAGCTGAAATTTCGATTCACGGTCTCCAAGGGCCGCCAAAACATTCAAAGTGTGTGGAGACACTTTTACTAAAATGACTGTAACTCGTGAACGGAATGAGATATTTTCACCAAACTTGGCACAGCTGTGTAAGAGCTCATTCTGTGGCCGTGTGAAAAAGGACGCAGCGACAGGCCACTTGGTGGCGCTATAACATGAAAAAACAAGAAAACTGCTATGACTACTTCGCCGTTAGTCCGATCGACTTGAAAATTGGCATGCGGTGTCTTTGTTCAAAGTGCCACGACTGTCTATGAGGACATTGACGTATCTCAAAAAACATGTCCGCCATCAGCCAATGAAGTTTGAGCAGCTATCAGACGAGGTTAGCGGTCCAGGCGGCGCCTTCATGTTTTTTACATGTATTGCACGATTTTTCACACACATCCACGACATTAGTACCACATGGTAGAACTCGTCATTCTGAGCAACTTTGCCTCTAGAACCGCCTCTGTCCATCGAGTCATTCATTAAATATTGGAGATTATTTCAAAAACCAACTTTGGCGATCTAGTTCTAGGTTTTTGGCTCAGCCTCGATAACTGCTAAAAAGCTTTATAAACCATATATTTCCTCTGGTAAATTGCCTGTATTTTCTGTAAAGTGTCTTTTCCATCTATGATCGAGATGATTACAGGCTTGATCATTAAAATATTATAGCTTTTACACATGAGCTTAAAGGCCTTAAAGCGCTTGAACCCTGATCATTGCTGCTCGCTGTTCTATTTATTATTAAACAATAGTTATTTTTTCAGACAGTATATGTATGTGTTTGTGTGTGTATATATATATATATATTATTGAATACTTAAATAGGCCTATTCAATAATGTATTATTTATTCAATGAATGCGTTTATTTGAAAAGCATAAAGCAAACAAATTCAAAGTTAAAAAGTTAACGTTATATATCATTAGCGCTCTTTCTGGAGTGTTGTTGTGTGCTTGTTGTTCCTGCATGAGGGTCATACGAGTACAAACACGCTTGCAAATTTCATCTGGGTGGGACGGCGGGCTTGTCCTGGTCCTCTGGGTCCGCTCGTCGCCAGTGCCCCGTTTGATGTGCTCCACACTGCCCTCTTCCCTCTTTATCACACCAGGATCGGGACAAACCCTCCCGCGTTACACACAGATGACGGCGATAAGCCCTCGCTCGACCCCTCCTCGCCGCAAGCTGACATTCAGCCGTCCAAACGCCCCTCTTTAGGGTCGCCACATTAACAGGAGGATAAAAGCTTTGTATATAAACAGTTTAAATAAAGCATTATCTCTAATTACTCCTCTGTAAGAAAAGAAAGCTACTGGAGGCATGCGATACCGAGCCATTGAAGGGAAAAAAGACAATTTGCATCACCGCTGACCCTAAGTGCTTTATTTTGTAGCAGCGATAGTATCGAGTCTTTGATGTCCAAACCAGTTAGGAAAATTCATGTTAATTGGCATGTTTGTGTGTCGCATTGATAGCGATTGTTGTTCCTCCCCAGAGGAGCGGAGGTCTCAGTTATGTTCCATTATCTACTTTGTCTCAGATGTGAATTCCTGTAAGGAAACATAAAAACAGACTCCGGTTGATGCGCAGTTGGGTTCAGAGATTCAGTGTGCGAGAAATATCTGACTTCACTTGGTATCTTGGCAAACATCGAGACATTGTGAGACTTAAAAATCAACGTCGACTCTATTCATTTTCATAACTCAGCTTCCTGGTTTTATTGTGATTGATTCATTTGCATTTATGCCAAAGAGACATTTGATCAGTTCAGCTGTTTCAAAAAGAAAAACAGTGTTTGACTCATTCAAAATATAATAACTTGTTCCACCTCTTTATAATTTTTAAGCAAAAGTCTGAAAACATGTAGATCTGAACATAAAATTGTGTTCTTTTATAGATTTATGCACCTACAATATTACACTGTAAAAAAAAGAATTGTTAGTTTAACAAACAAAAAATGAGTTCATTGAAATAATGTTAATACAGTGACTGATTTAACCTTCATCAGAATATTGTTATCTGAAAACAGGAAACAGTGTATGAATGTAGTTGTCATATTCCTCTTTTGTAAGTTATACGAGTTATGTGTAAGTTATTCAGTCAGTTTTATTCGTTTGGTCGTGTGTGTTGATTTCATATACACAGTGCAGTATAAGAAGTCTGACTGAAGTTGAGAGTTGTTGAAATGTAGGATTTGTCATTTTGACTCTCTTGATAATGTCGTGGATCTGTTTTACTCTGAAATATATTGGATTGGTTTGTGCTGTTTCATATTGACTTTAAAATAAATTCTGTGTTTGCTCTCTATAATATCACTTGTATTTTTTCTTTCCTGCAGGTCATCTGCCCATGATTTCCGTAGCTGACACTTGTGTGAATGTGTGAACATCACGACTGAATCGTCGTGGAGGCTCAGACTGAGACTCGAGGGTCAGCGGCACAAAGACAAACCCGTCTCCTCTTTGTTCAAAGCCTTTTTTGTTGTGTTTGTGGCCTTTATTTTGGGCTCTAAACACCCAGATGCCTGAGCTTCTCTTTCAGGGAATAACTATGGACATCCTTGTCCCCCCCTTCAGTTCATGAAGCTGCAGTCAATGTGTCATTGTGTGTGTTCAGAAGGACCCGACAAACGCTTTGGTGGTCTCGGTCACTGTCTACACCGCCGCTGCAGTCGTCCGCGAATTACGCTATTGTGTGTTGTGAAAAGGTAAGAGAAGTCACTTATTTGAGCTCAGTGAAGCTGCTCCGTACAGAAATAATAGACAGGCTTTTGAAACGGCCTCCATTCCCTTTCCAATAATTCACCCTCTGGCAAAGATTGCTTTGATACGGCACAAAGACAGAACGACGCAAGAAAACTTCACAGACGGTGTGTTAAGAGCAGCTGTACAGATGACTGAGGTCAACAGCGCTTTATTTCATATTCCACACGTGGAATCATTGATGTGTTTTGATGTGCTGCCCCCTGTAGGCCATCCGCTCCAACAGCATCACATCTGAAGTCTCAACTAGCATTAAAAAAAGCAGCAAATGGAGACTTTTGTGTCTCAGATTGTTCTTGTTCTCAGATTGTTGAACAGTGTTCAAACACAGTGATATTCTGAAGGATCACGTGACTCTGCAGTAATGATGCTGAATCTGTGATCACAGGAATAAATTACACTGTACTATATATTCACACAGAAAATGGCTGTTTTACAATATAATATTTTTTTTTATCATATAATTGTTTTATTTCAAATAAATGCAGCCTTGACTGAGCAGAAGAGACTTCTTTTGAAAACATTCAGACTTCTGACTGTTGGTGTATTTACATTTTGTATTTTCTATTTCATCAAGCTGACGCTTCAATTAAAGATGATTATGAACTCCATGAACTGTAGTGAACGCTCACTTAAATTAACAATGAAATCCAAATGAACAATTCTTGTTTTTATAATGGAATATTGCAGTGTTTATTATAAATGATTTATCGTTGCACATCATTATTATTGTGTTAAATTCATGTTCCTGGTAATCAGAATATCTTCCTCTCACAGCTTCTCTTCTCTGATGACGAGGGCGGGGCAACCTGTCACTCACATGAGATCCGCCAATAGCAAACCACAACCATCCAATCAATTCCCCACAGACACAATCAAGCCCCGCCCACATTTGTTCTTGTTTGCAAAGCCGTCTCACTCAGATATATTTCACAACAGGGAAGAAAAGCGCAACTTCAGTTTCTTGCTGATGTTAATGGTAATTATGGAACACCGATCATCATGTGACGGGGGCGGTGGCTTCTAATATTAATTAGACCACCCACTGATATTTTAGAATACATGCTATTTTTTTATTTGTTTGTTTCCAGGGGAACACTGAAAGGTGAGTAAATCATTTCGATTCTCTTCTAAAGATGTTTGCTCTGGGAATGAAGCGCTGGGGTTCTGTCAGGTACCGTGATCAGGTGGAATGTTTCAGTGTGAGTCAGCTCTGGAGGAAGGCCTTTTTTTTCTCGTTCCTCTCTTCCAGCATTAATGACAGACGGCAGAGGAACCCAAAACTCATCCTGCTCTGGTTTCCTTACGTCAAAACCGCTGGAGATCCCCACCACGCTCTCAACTCTTCATCGTGATTGATCAGTGTACATTATTCCAAAGATAAAAAGGTTTGTCATAATATCATGCTCTGAAAAACGTTTGAATTCCCAGCTGACATCCCAAATCCCTCTTATTTTTCATGATCATTTTCCATTTGATCACTTGAAGTGTGTTCATGTGTGTGCATAGAGTAAGTTTCAATAAAAATTGGTGACACTTTAAAATAAGGTCCCATTTGTTAACATTAGCTATAGTAATTAGTTGATTAATTGTAATTGTTTTGTATTTTTTGTTGTTCCTTTGAATTATATAACAAAATGTAATAAAATTAGAAAACTGACGTGTTTGAGTTTAACAATGTAGTAGTAAAGGTTCGCTTTAAAAAATGCTGTTTAAAAACAACCAAAGTTGGGCTGAAAATGACAAACCCAGCGGTTGGGTTAATGTTTGCCGCACCTGTTGGGTCGTTTTATTTAACTCAACTGTTGTTTAGAATGACCGTATGTCTGCTTAAAACAAACCCAAAATAGGTTGGAAATTAAAAATCAGACACATAATTACTAGAGACAACAGTAATAATCAAAAGGTGAACATTATTAATAAGCAATTTATGCAGTAATTTTAAAACAACGGTTGAGTTAAATAAAACTACCCAGCAGGTTGTGTTAACCAACCCTATCGCATTTTCAACCCAACTTGGGATGTTTTAAAGCATTTTTAGAGTGTATAAATGAACATCAACATAGATTAATAAATGCTGTAGAATTATTGTTCATTGTTAGTTCAGGTTGTTGTTAACAAATGAAACCTTATTATAAAGAGTTACCAAAAAAATGGATGCTGCCCAAAGTCAATATTGCTTTAATGTAGTGTGTTTGCTATTTATATGGATAGTGGCCCACTGTGAGCTCACTTAATGGGATATAAGAGAGGTAAAGCTCGGTCGAGGGCCACACGGGGTCCGTCCATTGACACTAACCCCGCTATTGTGTTCATGTTTCCCGACGCACAGTCTGTGACAGTGGAAGCAACCTAGGATTTAAAGGTCACGTTGGCACAAAGGAGAAACTCTCTGCTCTGCCCGAGGTGCTTTATCTGACCTTGCGGTTCTTCTGGGTGCAGGCGAAATCCTTCAATGCACTGAATACCCCGGAGAAGCACAACATTGGGGAGGCGCAGGGTCGCTCCGCTTAAAGGAATCCCCCGTTGGCTGCGGGACGAGGAGAACGCACCACAAACAAGGCGTTGGAAGGGCCCGGATAAGGGTCCCGTTCCCCAAGCCGAGAGGCCTCTCCACCGCAAGGAATAAAGGACCGAGCAGTTACGGCTTTTGTTAATGAAAGTTCATTTGATTCCCTCTGACAACCATTGAAACAATGAGCATTGGGAAATGTTCCTCAGCGCGGGCCGTAACAATAGTTTTTGGCGGCGTTTCTGACGAGGCCGAGCACTTTTCACGTACAAAGCGAGAGGATCTTCCTACCTAAAAGAACTGAAAGAGTCCTCTATAAAAGGCACCTGCAAACAAGAGTTGAAAAGGGTCAGCAAATGATGCCACTTTTGTTCGGCCGCACAAAGCGTCCGTGATTTCCATTGTGTCCCGAGAGCGCATTGTGCGTGAACAATGCGTCACCGTACACAGAGTACACAGGAGTAATTGGCTTTATTCCGAGGCTCTTTTGACCAGTCAGTCTGGATCAGCAAAAGCCAGATTGTTGCAAATGGGGCAAATCGTTCAACTTCATTTGAGCATCAGGGTTCGAGGCATGTGAACGTTATATTACAATGCAAACATACTGAAGCGATGCGGTGGATGGTCAGAACTCAGAAAAGGTCAATATTTAATGCCATGAAAAGACCTTATTGTGTGCTTGAGTCACAGTTGTTACTGAAGAGCTGGAAATACTGTACACTTTATTCACAGACACATAAAGAGAAATAAAGTGTGTCGTTTCTGGGACACTGACGTAAACAAATACAAATGAATGTCTTCCAACAGGTTTCCATCGGTCGGCGAAGAGGATCTGACAGAAAACAGTAAGTGCATCAACGAATTTTCTGATTTTGGCTCCTGCGCCTGTAAACGTCTCTGAGAAAGAGAGCGTTCACGTAAACAATGAGAGAATGTATAATATGAGCGCGGCCGTTTTTGTTTCTCCTGGGACCGGTATCTGCAGCAAACATCTCGCAGGCATTGTGGACGAGAGATTGGCTTTCAGAGCTGCTTTGTTCCGTTCTGTGGGTTTGGTTGATGTGCCACGCCTGCTACTCAACCTCTGAATAAGTGCCAGACATTTCCCTGCTTTTGTGAAGTTCGGAATACATGAAGGGAAAACCTTCAGTCTTTTAGATCACGGAGCCCATAAATGATCCTTCTAATGCGACCGACCCCATCCTAAAATTTAAAAGTCACATATTTGTTTGTGTAAAGACCCAATTTATAACTGGAAAAATAAATGTGTAAAATATTATTTGGAAAATATTTAGTTTATTAAGTATGAATACTGTACAGTGTATTCATTTACTATTTATTTTAAGCTATTTATTTAATTTAACATTTATTTTTTATTTGAATGTTATTAATATTTTTATTTTAATCTGTTTTTTTTATTAATTTATATATTTATTTATTTATATCTGTATTTTAATCTATTTTCTATTAATTTTTTTTTTTATTATACACCGTTTTCCCAGGGACCTGATGATCCCGGACCCGGTTTGAAAACATTTATATTGGAGCTGAAAGGCTCTGTTTCAATCCTAGAGAGCTGTCTATTCAAAACTATTTTTTTTTCTTTATAATCAATAATTATTATTATTTATTACAGAGATCGTGTGTAGTCCAATTACACTCATGTGTGTTTAATTAAAGTATTCCTGCGTTTAGATCCTGACACCCATCGTGACAGAATGACTCATGAGTCGACTCTTTTAATGAATCAAACAGCGAACAAACACATTGTTGTCATTGAATGTTCGAATAGGTGTTAAAGCATTTATCCAATTTCTAAAAAGACTGTGAAAAATCATTAATCCTTTAAGCTCTGAAGGCATTTAGTCTTTTATTTTTTCTTTCTGGGACACAAAAGTAAAAACTCTAACTTTAATTTTTCTAACTTTTATTTTTAGAGAGAAAAAATTATTACATTCTCATGCTGAGAAACTGATGATAAAATACAAAACATATTTTTTTCATGAATCATTTTTTTATTATAAATTTACATATATTTCTTATTTAACATGTAATAACTGAGGACGAAAATAAGGTAGGAGGACGATTCTTTTTGGTGAAGATCCCCAGCATGTGAGCTGCATCTGGATCAGATTTTGTGGTGACAGCATAAATTAATCAAAAGTTTCATAATTTGGAAGCAAGGAAGCCTTTCTGTTTAGCCTTTGACGCCCCAGAATGGGCATTTTTAAAATCGTTCCTCCGTGAGGAATATTTCGTGATCCATTGAATTTAGTTGAGTTTGGACTCATTGATCGTGAGAATCTGCTGTAAATAATGATGTGACTTTGTCTACATTTGGAGAATGTTTCATGAAGTTATGAGGGAAAACGTGACCTAAATGCCGCATTCGTATATTTTTTACACGAGGCTCACGGGGCTTCATGTACAAAAACTCGCTTCTGTTTAGTCAAAGCCAGATTGACTCTTCAAGACTCTTCGTTTGATTGACAGATAAAGCGGTCAGGGGAGTTTGTAGATTAACGTTGGTGAACTTGAATCACGTCTTGAAACAACATTCCTTCTGATGTTCATTCAAGTTTATTTGATGCTATAAATGAACTAGTATGAAGAGATGATCGAGGAGCTACAGCGATCTGTCACCACACATTAAACACACACTAGACGCTATTTATTGATTCAACTGCTTTAAAAAATTACGATAGTTTAAATATGAAACTGTTTCATACATTGTCAGTGTCTCTTTGCTCCGCGATGTATTTTACACTTCGTGAGAACATGATGTGTGGCGTGAGAGCGGACATGGCAACAGTAACTAAAGGGGGCAGGGCTTTGTGAAGGGTCGATTATGGTTGTTTTAATCTATCAAATGACATATGACACATGATTATCTGAGCTTTATGATGTTTTTGACACATTACAGAATAAATTATGAAAACTTTTTTTAAATTTATCTCCAAATAACTAAGCACTGCTTAGGAGTTAATCACATTCATCATGAAGTTCAGACTTTAAGCTTTCAAATGACAACTATTTTGAGTTGATCAAGGCCGTAGTTGTGAAAAATATGAATATTAATTTTTTCGTAGCTAGGTGGTGCTCTGGTTTAGCGGGACAACTCAGCACTCATTGATAAAAATGGTTAGATGCAATAAAAAAACTGAGTTCAAAAGCTTTGATACCTTTTTTGTGTGTTATTCTTGTCAGTCGTTACTTAGTGATTTGATTATGAATTTTTTCGCGAGGGGTGGCGGGATCCACCGGCGGCACACTGCGGGCTGAAAGGGTTAAAAAGTGTATTAGCTTACTTTTCACAATAATTGTTTTACATGTATTTATTATTTAAATGATCTCATCGTTTGGCAATGGAATTGCATTTCTCTTTTCGTATTTTTAAGTAGAATATTCCTGAAATTATTCCTGACCCTAGATGGTAAACTCTTCTCTTCGTGAGCATTATTTTCCCGTCTCGTCGCCTCCAGAGCAGTGCCTCACCCGTGATCCATGTGTTGTGAAGGTGCAGATGGGTAATACCACAGTAATTATTCCAGATGCATGAAACGGCCTCTCAAACACAGCAGGTCTCCTGCCCGACACTGACTCACCAGAGCTTCTCAACTGGTCCTCGAGCGCCACTCTCCTGCAGAGTTAGGGTTATTCATTAGCTTCTTCAGGAGCTTCTGAAACAAGGATTGAGAACACCTGGCCTAGAGTTTGCATGGCTCAATAAACCATGAATTTATTTAAAAAATCATAAATCAAGCAGATCGTCAGAACATGACAGAACATCATCTTTGCATCAATCACATACAGATACTGTGTGGTTCAAGGTTCATGTAGGTTGTCTACAAACCAGAAGGTTGGTGGTTCAATCCCCAGTTCCACCTGACCAAGTGTTGAGGTGTCCATGATCAAGACACCTAACCCCAGCTGCTCCCGACGAGCTGGATGGCACCTTACACGGCTGACACCGCCGTCTGTGAATGAATGAGTGAGTGAATGGGTGAATGTAAGGCAAAGTTGTGAAGTGCTTTGGTGGCCATAGGTCTGTGAAAGCGTTGTATACATGCAGTCCATTTACCTCTTTACTGACCGATCTGTGTTTAAGATTCCTTCTACAGCTACACTCAACCAGCTGTTGGGTTGTTTTAACCCAGTGGTTAGTTTAAATGTTTGCCCAGAGTTTTATTTAACCCAACTATTGATCAAAAAATTATATATGTCTTGCTTAAAATGAACCCAAAATGTGAACATTTCTTAATAAGCAATTTAATAAATGATTGTTTTTTAATTATTAAACTTAATCCTGTTCATGTTCATTTATTAAACATATTAAACATATTTCCAACATATTTTGGGTTCATTTTAAGCAAACACAATAATTTTTAAACAACAGTTGAGTTAAATAAAACTTTCCAGCAGGTTGGACAAACATTTAACCCAACCACTGGCTTTGTCCATTTACAACCCAACGTGGGTTGTTTTGACCCAGTATTTTTTGGTGTTGTTTTGACCCAGTATTTTTTGGAGTTGTTTTGACCCAGTATTTTTTGGGGTTGTTTTGACCCAGTATTTTTTGGTGTTGTTTTGACCCAGTATTTTTTGGTGTTGTTTTGACCCAGTATTTTTTGGAGTTGTTTTGACCCAGTATTTTTTGGTGTTGTTTTGACCCAGTATTTTTTGGGATTGTTTTGACCCAGTATTTTTTGGGGTTGTTTTGACCCAGTATTTTTTGGTGTTGTTTTGACCCAGTATTCTTTGGTATTGTTTTGACCCAGTATTTTTTGGAGTTGTTTTGACCAAGTATTTTTTGGTGTTGTTTTGACCCAGTATTTTTTGGTGTTGTTTTGACCCAGTATTTTTTGGAGTTGTTTTGACCCTGTATTTTTTGTGTTGTTTTGACCCAGTATTTTTTGGGGTTGTTTTGACCCAGTATTTTTTGGTGTTGTTTTGACCCAGTATTTTTTGTTGTTGTTTTGACCCAGTATTTTTTGGAGTTGTTTTGACCCAGTATTTTTTGGTGTTGTTTTGATCCTGTATTTTTTGGGGTTGTTTTGACCCAGTATTTTAACCCAGTATTTTTTGGTGTTGTTTTGAACCAGTATTTTTACCCAGTATTTTTTGGGGGTTGTTTTGACCCAGTATTTTTTGGTGTTGTTTTGACCCAGTATTTTTTGGAGTTGTTTTGACCCAGTATTTTTTGGGGTTGTTTTGACCCAGTATTTTAACCCAGTATTTTTTGGTGTTGTTTTGAACCAGTATTTTTACCCAGTATTTTTTGGGGGTTGTTTTGACCCAGTATTTTTTGGTGTTGTTTTGACCCAGTATTTTAACCTAGTATTTTTTGGGGTTGTTTTGAACCAGTATTTTTGGGGGTTGTTTTGACCCAGTATTTTTGGGGTTGTTTTGACCCAGTATTTTCTGGGGTTATTTTGACCCAGTATTTTTGGGGTTGTTTTGATCCTGTATTTTTTGGTGTTGTTTTGGCCCAGTATTTTTTGGTGTTGTTTTGATCCTGTATTTTTTGGGGTTGTTTTGACCCAGTATTTTTGGGGGTTGTTTTGACCCAGTATTTTTTGGTGTTGTTTTAACTCAGTATTTTTTGGGGTTGTTTTAACCCAGTATTTTTTGGGGTTGTTTTGACCCAGTATGTTTTGGGGTTGTTTTAACCCAGTATTTTTTGGTGTTGTTTTGACCCAGTATTTTTTGGGGTTGTTTTGACCCAGTATTTTAACCAAGTATTTTTTGGGGTTGTTTTAACCCAGTATTTTTTGGGATTGTTTTGACCCAGTATTTTTTGGAGTTGTTTTGACCCAGTATTTTTTGGTGTTGTTTTGACCCAGTATTTTTTGGTGTTGTTTTGACCCAGTATTTTTTTGGAGTTGTTTTAACCCAGTATTTTTTGGTGTTGTTTTGACCCAGTATTTTTTGGGGTTGTTTTGACCCAGTATTTTTTGGTGTTGTTTTGACCCAGTATTTTTTGGTGTTGTTTTGACCCAGTATTTTTTGGAGTTGTTTTGACCCAGTATTTTTTGGTGTTGTTTTGACCCAGTATTTTTTGGGGTTGTTTTGACCCAGTATTTTAACCCAGTATTTTTTGGTGTTGTTTTGAACCAGTATTTTTACCCAGTATTTTTGGGGGGTTGTTTTGACCCAGTATTTTTTGGTGTTGTTTTGACCCAGTATTTTTTGGTGTTGTTTTGACCCAGTATTTTAACCCAGTATTTTTTGGTGTTGTTTTGAACCAGTATTTTTACCCAGTATTTTTTGGGGGTTGTTTTGACCCAGTATTTTTTGGTGTTGTTTTGACCCAGTATTTTTTGGTGTTGTTTTAACTCAGTATTTTTTGGGGTTGTTTTAACCCTGTATTTTTTGGGGTTGTTTTAACCCTGTATTTTTTGGTGTTGTTTTGACCCAGTATGTTTTGGGGTTGTTTTAACCCAGTATTTTTTGGTGTTGTTTTGACCCAGTATTTTTTGGGGTTGTTTTGACCCAGTATTTTAACCAAGTATTTTTTGGGGTTGTTTTAACCCAGTATTTTTTGGGATTGTTTTGACCCAGTATTTTTTGGAGTTGTTTTGACCCAGTATTTTTTGGTGTTGTTTTGACCCAGTATTTTTTGGTGTTGTTTTGACCCAGTATTTTTGGGGTTGTTTTGACCCAGTATTTTCTGGGGTTATTTTGACCCAGTATTTTTGGGGTTGTTTTGATCCTGTATTTTTTGGTGTTGTTTTGGCCCAGTATTTTTTGGTGTTGTTTTGATCCTGTATTTTTTGGGGTTGTTTTGACCCAGTATTTTTGGGGGTTGTTTTGACCCAGTATTTTTTGGTGTTGTTTTAACTCAGTATTTTTTGGGGTTGTTTTAACCCAGTATTTTTTGGGGTTGTTTTGACCCAGTATGTTTTGGGGTTGTTTTAACCCAGTATTTTTTGGTGTTGTTTTGACCCAGTATTTTTTGGGGTTGTTTTGACCCAGTATTTTAACCAAGTATTTTTTGGGGTTGTTTTAACCCAGTATTTTTTGGGATTGTTTTGACCCAGTATTTTTTGGAGTTGTTTTGACCCAGTATTTTTTGGTGTTGTTTTGACCCAGTATTTTTTGGTGTTGTTTTAACTCAGTATTTTTTGGGGTTGTTTTAACCCAGTATTTTTTGGGGTTGTTTTGACCCAGTATGTTTTGGGGTTGTTTTAACCCAGTATTTTTTGGTGTTGTTTTGACCCAGTATTTTTTGGGGTTGTTTTGACCCAGTATTTTAACCAAGTATTTTTTGGGGTTGTTTTAACCCAGTATTTTTTGGGATTGTTTTGACCCAGTATTTTTTGGAGTTGTTTTGACCCAGTATTTTTTGGTGTTGTTTTGACCCAGTATTTTTTGGTGTTGTTTTGACCCAGTATTTTTTTGGTGTTGTTTTGACCCAGTATTTTTTGGTGTTGTTTTGACCCAGTATTTTTTGGGGTTGTTTTGACCCAGTATTTTTTGGTGTTGTTTTGACCCAGTATTTTTTGGTGTTGTTTTGACCCAGTATTTTTTGGAGTTGTTTTGACCCAGTATTTTTTGGTGTTGTTTTGACCCAGTATTTTTTGGAGTTGTTTTGACCCAGTATTTTTTGGTGTTGTTTTGACCCAGTATTTTTTGGGGTTGTTTTGACCCAGTATTTTAACCCAGTATTTTTTGGTGTTGTTTTGAACCAGTATTTTTACCCAGTATTTTTGGGGGGTTGTTTTGACCCAGTATTTTTTGGTGTTGTTTTGACCCAGTATTTTTTGGTGTTGTTTTGACCCAGTATTTTAACCCAGTATTTTTTGGTGTTGTTTTGAACCAGTATTTTTACCCAGTATTTTTTGGGGGTTGTTTTGACCCAGTATTTTTTGGTGTTGTTTTGACCCAGTATTTTAACCTAGTATTTTTTGGGGTTGTTTTGAACCAGTATTTTTGGGGGTTGTTTTGACCCAGTATTTTTGGGGTTGTTTTGACCCAGTATTTTCTGGGGTTATTTTGACCCAGTATTTTTGGGGTTGTTTTGATCCTGTATTTTTTGGTGTTGTTTTGGCCCAGTATTTTTTGGTGTTGTTTTGATCCTGTATTTTTTGGGGTTGTTTTGACCCAGTATTTTTGGGGGTTGTTTTGACCCAGTATTTTTTGGTGTTGTTTTAACTCAGTATTTTTTGGGGTTGTTTTAACCCAGTATTTTTTGGGGTTGTTTTAACCCTGTATTTTTTGGTGTTGTTTTGACCCAGTATGTTTTGGGGTTGTTTTAACCCAGTATTTTTTGGTGTTGTTTTGACCCAGTATTTTTTGGGGTTGTTTTGACCCAGTATTTTAACCAAGTATTTTTTGGGGTTGTTTTAACCCAGTATTTTTTGGGATTGTTTTGACCCAGTATTTTTTGGTGTTGTTTTAACCCAGTATTTTTTGGTGTTGTTTTAACCCTGTATTTTTTGGAGTTGTTTTAACCCAGTATTTTTTGGTGTTGTTTTAACCCAGTATTTTTTGGTGTTGTTTTAACCCAGTATTTTAACCTAGTATTTTTTGGGGTTGTTTTGAACCAGTATTTTTGGGGGTTGTTTTGACCCAGTATTTTTGGGGTTGTTTTGACCCAGTATTTTCTGGGGTTATTTTGACCCAGTATTTTTGGGGTTGTTTTGATCCTGTATTTTTTGGTGTTGTTTTGGCCCAGTATTTTTTGGTGTTGTTTTGATCCTGTATTTTTTGGGGTTTTTTTGACCCAGTATTTTTGGGGGTTGTTTTGACCCAGTATTTTTTGGTGTTGTTTTAACTCAGTATTTTTTGGGGTTGTTTTAACCCAGTATTTTTTGGGGTTGTTTTAACCCTGTATTTTTTGGTGTTGTTTTGACCCAGTATTTTTTGGGGTTGTTTTAACCCAGTATTTTTTGGTGTTGTTTTAACCCAGTATTTTTTCGTGTTGTTTTGACCCAGTATTTTTTGGGGTTGTTTTAACCCAGTATTTTTTGGTGTTGTTTTAACCCAGTATTTTTTGGGATTGTTTTAACCCAGTATTTTTTGGTGTTGTTTTAACCCAGTATTTTTTCGTGTTGTTTTGACCCAGTATTTTTTGGTGTTGTTTTAACCCAGTATTTTTTGGTGTTGTTTTGACCCAGTATTTTTCAGAGTGTAGACTTCTAAAAATTTCTAGGCCCTGCGTGTATTGAGAGGAACAAATTCACTCATATCTGAGTTCAACACCAGATCAGTGTTCTTTAGCAACAGAACGATTTGATCACAAATACATTTCACTGCATCTATTCATCAGTATTTGTTCAAAGCCAACGCTATCAGCTCATGTATATTTACAGCTCTGTTCATAAAGCTGTTTCACCGATGCCATGAGGTCAAACTTCAGACTTCACCTCGTTCAACACGTCGGTCCTTCACATCAGTCAATCATCGTCCAGTTGGTACAAGTTAAATAAGAGCAATATCAGACAAATAAAGAGTCACGTCTGAATTCAGCGGTGAATCAGTTTCCCTGTTGGACACTTTTGTGTGAAAGCGTGGAGCGTTGCTCTCATCAGCAGTGATGTTTATGGATTTGTTCATTATCCGTCAATGTCTCTGGAGTTTTTCCTGAGTCTTTGGATCTGTCTGTGGGATATTTACATTTACAACTTAATATGACTTGACCAGATCAGATCAGATTACTGTCCATCTTGAATGCGTCTTTGGGGAAATTTACAATCTCTTTGCCTTCACATAATTAATATTATCAATACTTTCCCAAATGTCCTCTTGAATATAATTCACTGCATGTTTTCTGCCCCTTGTGGACTGTCTGTTTGCTCTACAGGAAGTACAAACACTTTTATATCATTTCCAAAATGTCTGCTGACTTTTTTTTCAAACTTTTTGCAGATTTTTATATAGTTATTGATAAACCCACTTTATGTTCAATTCAATATAAGTAACCTATACTTAATATTTCGTATTCTATTTTTTAGAAAATTGTTTATAGAAGATATGGTTTAAAATATGAGTATTAAATATGAAAAAGTTATTTGAGGTCTTTTCATTCAATAAATGAATTTCATTTTAATGCATTTCACGATGCGTTATGCCCACCATAAGTGTAATAATCAGTCAATTAAATTAATACAAATTTAAAATAATTTTACCAATACCAATTAATACATTAACTAATGTTTAACTAATGAACCTTATTGTAAAGTGTTACCAAATGTACATATATTTTCTTTTTATTTCTTTTATGCTATTTTAACAATAATGATGTACTATTATACCTGTAGTTTTTGTTTGTGTTTTGTATTAGATTTTATTTTAATATTTTCGCCTTTCATTTAATTTTTTTTTTTTAAATAATTTTTTACTTATAGTTATTTTAGTACACAAACTAAACAAAAGGATTTTTTATTTTAATGAAATAAAATAAAATAAAAGGTTTTAATATTTTATTTGAGTTAATATTTATTTTAATTCAAGGAATGTGAATTCTTGATGGATAACTCAGATTCTTGTTGAAGTATTGAAGTATTCGGTCATTTCAGGCCTCAGGCCGTTTCTGACACTGAGACTCCCAGCAGAGATTTGCACCAGTTTCGGTCTTCAGCAGAGTCTGCAGTCGTTACCCGTCCCGTCCCGTCCGTCCGTCCCCTGCTCGAGGCTGCAGATGTAGGCCAGCAGGGTTTGTTCACTATCGTGTGTGTGGCAAATTGTGGTTCCCTGTTGTAATCTAGATAAGGCCGTGGAGTGTGTGGAGCTCGGCGTGTGCTCCGGGTCTCGGAGGAGATCACAACACACCTGCACCTCCTTCCTCCTCCGGCTCTGATATATTCTTAAAACCCTTTCTCGTTCTCAATGCCGGAGCACAGCGGTCTCCCCGCGCTGCCTTTCAAGCAATTAAATAGAGGACAGAAGGCTTATATCAGCAGTCCAGCTCAACGCTGGCTTTATACAGTCGTCTGATATCAGCCTCCGCTGTGACGCGCCGCTGCTCGCAGAAACAGGAAGGTCAGCATGACTCACGATTGACATAATTCACCCCAAAAATGAACATTGTATCGTACTCATTGTTCAAATTGTTTGTTTTAAGCATGTATGTTTAAACAAGCCTTGATATCTTACACAATTTTGCTTCTTAAGTAAATGCATCTTGTTTTAAGAATAGTTTTACTGGAATACAAGAAGATTAAGAAATTAAATGTTGTGTAAACTCCCGTTTAAGTCTCTTCTGCTCACCAAGGCTGATCAAAAATACAGTAAAAAATTGTGAAATATTATTCCAGTGTAAATCATCTGTTTTCTATGTGAATATATAGTATAGTGTAATTTATTCCTGTGATCAAAGCTGAATTTATTTGATCAAAAATACAGTAAAAATTGTGAAATATTATTCCAGTGTAAATCATCTGTTTTCTATGTGAATATATAGTACAATGTAATTTATTCCTGAATTTTCAGCATCATTACTCCAGTCTTCAGAGTCACATGATCCTTCAGAAATCATTCTGATATGATGATTTGATGATCAACAAACAGTTATGATTATTATCAGTGTTGAAACAGATCATATTTTTGTGGAAACAATCATTTTATTTTTCAGGATTCTTTGATGAATAGAAAGTTCAGCATTTATGTCAAACAGAATATTTTGTAACATTATAAATGTCTTTACTGTCACTTTTGATACATTTAATGCATCTTTGATGCAATTATGTATTTATTTATTCCTATATTTATTTCTAAAATGTATAAATTAATTTCAAGACATATTTTTTTTATATATTATTTCTTTCTTTTTTTTTTAAGTTTGTAACTACTTAAAATAAGCATTATGTTCAATATAATATCCAATTCTGTAGAAATCACACAGAAAATTCTATTTGAATAGAATTATTGGTCTGGACAGCTACGTGGTGTTGCATCAGAAAAAGCGGTTTTGCGCAGCCTTGTTTAACGCCGGACCTTCGGCTCTGTTTACACCTGCTGCCAAAGATCCATGACATTAGATGACATGATTTGCATAACTTACTGTAAAGACACGGCAAAACCAGATCTGCTCAACAAAACTGCTGAAGAAAAACTATGTTTTCAAGTCTGTGCAAACAATGTCGTTCTGTAAGCCGTCTGTGTCTGAGAACACGTTCAGTCTTTTTCACCAGAAACACCGAGCTCCAGAGATCCAGAGCCCGTGACTCATTTGTTCTTGGCAGAGCGTGACCGAACCGTGCCAAGCAACTTGAAATAACCATAACCTTTGCAACTGAAAAGAGATCAGCGATAAAATAACAACAAGTTAAACAGAGCAAACAGAAGTCATGTCGCAGACAATATAAGCACAATATTGGGTTCATAACTGAAATGGAGCATGCATGTTCTTCAAACAGAGCAGACAAAAGCCCAGAGGAGCCTGGCATCTGAACATGGCAGCGAGGTGCGTGAGAGATTCAGCAGCAGCATCTCCGCTGATAGATGAGTGTGTGAGGAGTGTGTGTACCGAGGGAGGGTTCGACATATTCCTGTGAACAAGAGCAACACATCGTGTTTGTCTGTTGGGTTAGTCACGCTGCTCTTACACCGACTGACAGGGAGAAAGATCTCGACCGCCCTGCACTTCTGTCTCACAATATAATGATGCACAATGCTGATAAAAACACACTTGTGATGCATATTGTCTGTTAAGGCAACCATAAACAGTTGATGCAGGGTCAGGGATCACCTTTATTTCATTTGATGCAAATGACAATGAGGCACTGAGGACAGAATAGTTCAGGCACAGTTTATCTTGAAAATTAACCTTGTCATTCCTTACTCATTGGTACGGTGAACAAAACATGTAAGAATCTTAATTGTTGATGACCACAGAGCTTATTTTATGCAATAATCCAAAAGAAATTTGTTGTTGTTGTTTTTGAGGGAATACAGAAACATGGCATCACTCGCTCTCTCTCACTCAGAACAACTGCACTTGGCGGCCTCGCAGTGATTATTACAAACATTTAAAATCATTTCGGTGATAGTATATGAGCTAAAATCTAAATGCTAAAAAACCTGCTGCACACACATGCAAGTAGACGTGAATGTGTTGCTCTGGTCGTAGTGAACCTCAAGGGCAGGTAGAATTTCCTTCAAATGCCTGTCACTGGAGTTCCTGGGTCTGTGTGGCTTCCCACAATCCAAAGACATGCAGAATAGATCCGTTAGAGACACTAAATTAAGAGAGAGAGCGAGAGAGAGACAGAGAGAGAGACAGAGAGAGAGAGAGACAGAGAGAGAGACAGAGAGAGACCACCCGAATAAGGATAAAGCGGTTTGGATAACAGATGCCTGTCATTACCTCACGTGTTAGACTCTAAAATCTACTTAGATCTTGGGTCAGACGTAACAACCCAGCGTTTGGGTGGTTTTTGTGTTACTCAGATCCTGGGTCAGACGTAACAACCCAGCGTTTGGGTGGTTTTTGTGTTACTCAGATCCTGGGTCAGACGTAACAACCCAGCGTTTGGGTGGTTTTTGTGTCACTCAGATCCTGGGACAGACGTAACAACCCAGCGTTTGGGTGGTTTTTGTGTAACTCAGATCCTGGGTCAGACGTAACAACCCAGTGTTTGGGTGGTTTTTGTGTAACTCAGATCCTGGGTCAGGCGTAACAACCCAGCGGTTGAGTTATTTATCGCGGGCTCTCTTCAGGAGAGATCAGTGCAGCTCCGTTAAACTGGTGCATGTCTGTAAAATACAGGTTTGTGTAGGTTTTATTTTATCAAAAATTCATTATTTTTCTGTATATCGTTTAATTTTATGCAAAGCAGCACACAGGGGCGCGATGTGAGTCACCTAAACGAGTGAGTTTCGAGTCTTTTCATGTGACGGATAACATTTTATGATATTATTCAAAAAGAGACAGATATAAATATTTAGGATGTTATAATATATTCTGAGAATTGATCATTTATGGACAGGTTATGGATTCAGGCACAACATCTTTTGTCTACGAGTGAAACGCAGGCGGCGGTCTGAAGTTATCGGTCATCTCCGGCACGAGATCCAGCGCCGTCACGGCAGAAACAGAAAAACAGAGACTGTCCATTACACCTGAAATACTTCTAAATGTTTCATTTTCTACTTCTAATATTTGTTAAATGAATTTAAACATAGGCAATATGTATCAAAAACGATAAAAAATATGCTATACTATAAAATATGACCGAAAATAAAGGAGTTATCATGCAAACCAGAGGTTATGTGGAGTATTTTTAAAAAAAAACATTGGGTTGTTTTTAATCCAGATTTTTTTAGAGTATATTTATGTACCAAAGCAACTTTCATTGATTTCAAGGTTTACATTTGATCAGTTTTATGTTTCTGTGTTAAATATATTTGTAGTTTCACTAACTTGAAACAATAGGTTTGTTTCCATCCACCTATTGTTATGCACATTTTGGGATCTCTTTGCCTCAGCAGAGGCTGTGATTGGATAACTGGACTAACCAGCGGACCAATCGCATCGCAGCGTCTCAAATGTTGGTTTGGTGGTTCTGACTCAAACTCATCAGAATTCCCAGGAAGTGACGATTTTGTTCTCCTGAACACATGGGATGGAAACGCTGCTTTATTCGCAAATGTTTCGTGCGATATTCCAGTTTTGTGCACAAGTTAAATTCGTAACTTTGCATGGAAACATATTGGATGTAACTGATGAGAGCCATTAAATCAGGTGGAGTCCTGCTTTCTGCACAGTAAAAAGCCCATAAATGGAAGTGTTCATCCATCAGGCCCTCCTTACAGACGAGCAGTCAGACAGAACATCTACAAACAACACGCGGCGAGCTGAGCTTCTGTTGAAGTGCTCCTGTTTGCATTAAAACTGGGTGAACTAAAACAAGGCCCTAATGTCACACAGACCTAATCCCACATAAAGCCACGCCAGCTATTCAACACCCAGAAATTAAATTAGTTGTATTATTGTGTATTTATTATGAGTCATTAGAAGGGATGGGACATCTGTGAGATGTGACTGTGTGAGCGAGAGATTACAGAAAAGCCTTGCGAAAATACAACAGGGGCTCTTGACGATTGATTTGGTGTTTGAGAGCTTAAGTCAATAGTCCCATTGGAACAGATAAATTCCCAGAGCTCTGCTATCATAATCTCCATCAATAGTCGTCCGTGATGAAGGAGTCCCGTGTACACATGGAGACGGGCCGTGTTTGCGCAGATAAGCCCTTACAGTATCTCTCTGGGGTTCGGCGGCACTCGGGTCTGATGTTTGCTTAGTTAAAAGATCATGTCTGCTGACCCAATCCAAACGGCCGCAGCATTAACAGGATAATACGATAATCAAAGAGCTCTGATACTGTGTACAATACATGTCTTGCTCCGTTTATCCAGCGCTGAAGAGCAAACTCGTAACCGTAGCCGAGCGCTCTGTCAAACGCTGCTTATTCATGATTCGCCACATTGTTCGAGCTCATGGATAACCGATAGCCTGCCTTCTGGAATATGACGGAGTGTCAGTCGGATTTGTCGGGCAAATAACAGCTGACTAGTTCCATGTACGGGTCTGTTGACACGGGCTTTTCTCAACAGCCCTCTTGAATAAACGTTCACAACCTGAAATGATCCCACAGAAAACAGTGAGTGCAAACCGTAAGCCTCAAGAAAAGCAGCTCTGCGTCACGTTTGCTTGAGTTACCGCACAACTGTCGATTAAAATGAGTGTTAAAAAGAATGTTTCGTTTCATTTGGGCATAATAATAATACTCATATTAATCCATTTAATCCCACTGGTACAATAATGACCACGATTTGTCCTCACGTTTTAGTGTGACAATAAAATGCAAGTCCTGTAATGAAGCACATGTTCATTTCTAAAACAAATTTAAGATGTTTTCATGTTAGGCCAGGTCGAACATGACTGGGTTGTTTGGTCATGTGACCACACATTTATTTCCTGGTACTGCGCTTTTCCTGCAGAATTGGGCTACATTTACATTCATTCATTTGGCAGACGATTGCCGCGGGTTGCGTTTTATGTCCGAAGGTTGAAGGGAGCCCAATAATGTGATATTTTAACCCCTGGAATGCTAAATTTACCAGGGGAACCCTGCCAAAAAACACGGATTTTACCCCATGGAATACGATTTTTAACGGGACCCCCTCGAAATGCGATTAGGCTAGTTTTAGGCTAGTTTTGATTAGCAATTGAGCAGGTTTTGTTGTGAAAACCTGGCAATCCTGCTGCCATCTTACAGTTTTTCTCAATCGATTTTACACATTTCTCCAACTGCTCTCGAAACAGTTAACACGGTGATCTAAACACACTCTTATCTTAGCCAAACAGTTTAACTGCAAAATAAAGCATTGAATTTTTTCTAGTAATGCATATAAAAAATGTAAATACTATAACATCAAATCTACAGGTGTGTTCTCTAATGATTTTGTAACACTTTCAGCTGTCACACTAACGAAAATACACGTTTATTGTAATGTATTTCCAACAGGTTTTGTTATATGGATCATAGAGCAAAGCTTCAAAAACTGTATTTTTAAAAGAATATTTTCAAAACTGATGTAATGCATATTAGCTATTTGCTTATTTGAGTCATAAATAATGTGTTTAAACAAGTTTCAGTTGTTACAGAACATTTCAAAGTGTTAGGGTTATTTTTTTTTTTTTTTTTTTGTCAGGTGGTAAAACCAAATATTTGTAAATATATATCTACCCATACTTGAAATGAGGCGTTTTTATCAGTATTTGAGAGATATCTACAACACTTTGCACTATGCCACAGTGATCTATTGATTTCCCATGGATGTTGCATTATAGTATTAGGTTAAACGGTATTATCTTGTCAGATGATAATAAAATATGTTAACACTTTATTTTACAGTGTCATTGTTACATCTGTTACTTGTAGTTACTATAGTAATAACTATAAATGATGTATAATTACATGCAACTAACCCTAAACCACACCTGTGAGACACAGACGAGGACAGATGGTGATATATACAGTTTATTTGCAGGCAGCGGTAATACAGAAGAACGGGTGGTTTCAGGTGTGTTTAACACCTCGGTAACTTGGTGACTTCGGGTGTGTAACTGGTGGTTTCCTTGTTGCAGGTGATGGATGGCAGTGAACGTGACAGACGAACACAACGGGGCTGGGACACGGATGAACAGACAGACGATGATGATGATGATGATGATGATGATGATGATCACAGGAACAAGACAGGCTGGTGAGGAGGATACAGGTGAGTACGACGAGGTTGGTCTGTAGTGTCTTAGCATAGATGAGACCAGACACAGAAGTGACGGGAGTGGATCTTTATAGCGCAGGCTGATGATGAGGAACAGGTGCGGTGACTGCTGCTGATCACGACTGACTGCAGATGGCAGCAGGAGAGGGAAGTGAAGGATGATGGGAATCGGAGTGAGTGACCTGTGACCGTGACAAAACCAAACTCTAATCCTAAACCTATAGTAAGTACAGGTGCTGGTCATACAATTAGAATATCATCAAGAAGTTGATTTATTTTTCTAATTCCATTCAAAAAGTGAAACTTGTATTTTATATTCATTCATTACACACAGACTGATATATTTCAAATGTTTATTTTTTTTTTATTTTGATGATTATAACTGACAACTAAGGAAAATCTCAAATTCAGTATCTCAGAGAATTAGAATATTGTGAAAAGGTTCAATATTGAAGACACCTGGTGCCACACTCGAATCAGCTAATGAACTCAAAACACCTGCGAAGGCCTTTCAATGCTCTCTCAGTCTAGATCTGTAGGACACAATCATGGGGAAGACTGCTGACTTGACAGTTGTCCAAAAGACGACCATTGACACCTTGCACAAGGAGGGCAAGACACAAAAGGTCATTGCAAAAGAGGCTGGTGTTCACAGAGCTCTGTGTCCAAGCACATTAATAGAGAGGCGAAGGGAAGGAAAAGATCAAGCAATAGGGATAACTGCACCCTGGAGAGGATTGTGAAACAAAACCCATTCAAAACTGTGGGGGAGATTCACCAAGAGTGGACTGCAGCTGGAGTCAGTGCTTCAAGAGCCACCACGCACAGACGTATGCAAGACATGGGTTTCAGCTGTCGCATTCCTCGTGTCAAGCCACTCTTGAACAACAGACAGTGTCAGAAGCGTCTCGCTGGGGCTAAAGACAAAAAGGACTGGACTGCTGATGACCGCTCCAAAGTTGTGTTCTCTGATGAAAGTAAATCAGGGTCCCAGAGTCTGGAGGAAGAGAGAAGAGGCACACAATCCACGTTGCTTGAGGTCCAGTGTAAAGTTTCCACAGTCAGTGATGGTTTGGGGTGCCATGTCATCTGCTGGTGTTGGTCCACTGTGTTTTCTGAGGTCCAAGGTCAACGCAGCCGTATACCAGGAAGTTTTAGAGCACTTCCTGCTGCTGACCAACTTTATGGAGATGCAGATTTCATTTTCCAACAGGACTCTGCACCTGCACACAGTGCCAAAGCAACCAGTACCTGGTTTAAGGACCATGATATTCCTGTTCTTAATTGGCCAGCAAACTCGCCTGACCTTAACCCCATAGAAAATCTATGAGGTATTGTGAAGAGGAAGATGCGATATGCCAGACCCAACAATGCAGAAGAGCTGAAGGCCACTATCAGAGCAGCCTGGGCTCTCATAACACCTGAGCAGTGCCACAGACGGACCGACTCCACGCCGCATCGCTGCAGTAATTCAGGCAAAAGGAGCCCAACTAAGTATTGAGTGCTGGACATGCTCATACTTTTCAGTTTGCCAAGATTTCTAAAAATCCTTTCTTTGTGTTGGTCTTTAGCTATATTCTAATTTTCTGAGATACTGAATTTGGGATTTTCCGTAGTTGTCAGTTATAATCATCAAAATTAAAAGAAATAAACATTTGAAATATATCAGTCTGTGTGTAATGAATGAATATAATATACACATTTACTTTTTTGAATGGAATTAGTGAAATAAATCAACTTTTTGATGATATTCTAATTATATGACCAGCACCTGTACATGTAGTTACGTTAATGTTACTCAGTATTTAAATGTGTAATAACAGTGTAACAAAGACACCTTAAAATAACGTGTAACCTAAAGTATTTGCAGTTGTGCCACCCTGACATTTGAGAAAATCTAAATTGTCGGACAAACGTTTTTCAATTATCTCAACAGCTTTAAAACTACAGATGTTTATAAAACGTGTTTATATGTATATTCAAACATGACATTATGCCAAAGTATTTTATCTTGAATTTCTTAAAAATAAAACCACTTCTATCCACTTTCATTACGTCCATGTCTTCTTACGGTTTCTCCTCTTGCTCTTTCCATCTTCTCCTGTCCACCTTTCTACTTCCTCCTCATGTATGATCTCCTTCTATCTGTTCCACTCTTCCTTTCCTTCTCATTACACCCTTCCTCTACCCACAACACCACCTTTACACATACATCTCTTTCTTTTCCCCTTCTCTTGCATATTGTCTTGCTCTATTCATACTTTCCATTTTATATTTTACCTATCACATAATGCAATTGGGATAAATGCATAAACATTTATGAAATTTGCATTTCCTGTGTTGTGTGTATCATTAATTGAGCAGATATCAGTTTGGGGCTAATTGAAAACATGCCATGTGCATTTGATAATATAGTCATCTCAATACTCATCTTCATTTATAAAGTGCTTTTCACAATACAGCTCGTCTGTGTAAAGCCAATAAAAATAAACTTTTGAAAACAGGTTTCAAAGTGCAAGTTTTTTGAAAACGATACGATTATATCGTTTCTGTGTGAACTACAAAAAAAGCACATATGGGAAACGGAGATGTGTGTTCAGTCTATAGTTTCTTAACAAAACGACATCGCCATCTACTGGCTTGGCAGCAGAATACGGCATGTTTAGTTGTGGATCCGTGTGAACGGGATCCCAATGTTTGACAACATCTTTTGTACAAGAAAAAAAAAAAACACACAAAGGAAAAACTTTTCTGTTTTTAGTACATTGTTGTCAGGTAAAAAATACCCTTAATGAGATGGTGTAAGCGGTGTATTATGGAGCTTCTAAAGGAACATGATGATGGGAGGAAAAAAGATAATTCAATAATTCTGTGTTTTCACAAAGAGATGAAATGGCATTCTATGGCAAAACACTCGTGTTCCCCTCAGAAATGTGTTTGCTTTCAAAGATTCGAGATAGAAAATGAGGAAAAATGCAAAAGTTTTGTGAGCAAACACAGAAGCATAGAATTTGTATTTGATGTCGTCCAGCACATATTATCATATATTAATTAATTGATAAATTGATTAATTGATTGATTAGAACCAAAAATGATTCATAGAGTCAATGGTGAGTATAAGATGTAAAAACAAGTTTTGTTCTGTCATCTCTTGAAGGTCACATTGATTTCATCCCATTACCCGACGTTTACCAGCGTTCTCTGCACAGCATTTTTTTTTTTTTGGTTTTGTTTTAAATTGCTTAGACACTAAAAGTGTTACTTGAGAGTGACTCACTGAAACATTCCCTCATGTACACAAAACTACAAGCACTTTACACTCAGTTTGCAAATGTAAAACAAACTTTTTGCAAATTTCTAAACACAGTTACATACATTAGACACATCATCCAAAACGAACGGCTTTTGTGTTTCATTTGGGAAACACTTCCATTTAAATACCACACTAAAATAACGACGCCCAATGATCATGTGTGAAAATGACATGGTTTACATAATTAGTTCACAGAAATCAAAACGTGTTTTGAGAAAGAAGTTCTGTAAATATATTTTTGCATGTTGTGGGTTTTGTGTGAAGAGTTTTGAGAAATGGAGCCATAGTTTCAAAACCTGTGTGAAAGCAATTTGAAAAAAACTAACATCCCAGCAGAAAAAAACATGCTCAGTTTTTCCATCTGACTTTGTTTTACGTCATCATGGAGGCAGGGAACACAGCAGAGAGTTCTTCTCAGAAAATTGAATAACTCATTGAACTAACATGGAAACTCACATGCACACTCATGCCATCCTCTCTGTTACCCTCTCTCTTATTCATTCTCATCTTCTCTTCTTTTATACACACACTACGTAAGGAACTAGATGGCCATCTAGTGGAGCATAAAAGTAAGTACATCACAAATTCCCCTCTTGCTAAAATGAATTCTTCCTGTTTCAGTAAATAGCATGAAATCTGTAATGTATCCACAGTTCACACGTGTCCGAAACATACACTTAGCAGTATATAGAATGAATACAAAGAAAACATTTAGAATAAACAATATGAAACAAACTACTTAATCACTGTGCCTAACTGTTTTCACAGCTATGGATCGTTTGTTTTGTTCTGAAACAGGGGCTACATTTGTTACAATGTTGTATTTTCTTCTTGGTTCGTTTCGCTTTCACACGGCAACACTTCAGAGTATCAAAATGTGTTTACGCAGGTCACATGAGAGTACAACTGTCCTCTTATTGGTCAGAGTTTTCTCCACGTCACTCGTCCAATGATTGACAAGATCGCTCCATGAGCTCATTGTGGCTTTATTTGTAACTGTTGAGACACACGCAAACACTTTTCGAATGTAGCCGTCATTCCCGCTGTTAAATTATATACTACGTTTGTATTAATGCTGAGTCAAATTCAAACACACTCTCTCTGGATCTCCAGCGCAGTCTCGTGAGATAACAGTGTCGAGGTCAAACTGAATATGAATGTTATAATGCAAGTAGAGCCAGAATAAAGATTTCGTCTGGACTGCACGGAGAAGTGCAATTACAAAACATTTAAGATGAAGAGACACTCTCTGGTTTTCTACTACTGTAACGAATGTGCTCACAGAATCAGACGCATTTCCCGTTAGGAATTATGATATCGTTTGGTTCGTGGGTCCGTTGTGTAGATGTTACTTAGAAAGAAGACATCTGCTTAAAGTTTGTTACACCCCTTCGTAACAATGGTTTTCCTTGGTGGAAGTGGCCTCTTTCAGCAGGATAATGCACCCTGCCACATTGTTCAGGAATGGTTTGAGGAACATGATGAAGAGTTCAGGGGTTGATCTGGCCTCCCAGATCTCAATCCAATTCAGCATCTATGGTGGAGTGTCCAATCCTGCTCCTGGAGGGCCACTGTCCCGCAGAATTTAGCTCCAACCCCAATTAAACACACCTGAAGTCTTACTAGGAATACTAGAAATTTCCAGGCAGGCATGGTGAGGTCATTTGGAGCTAAACTCCACAGGACTGTGGTCCTCCAGGACTGAGTTTGGACACCCCTGATCTATGGGATCTGGGTGCTGGACCAACAAATCCAATCCATGGAGGTCTTAAAGAAACTTCTGTAATCTTCCCTAATGTCTTGGTGCCAGATACCACTGGACACTTTCAGAGGTCTCTCGGAGTCCAGCAGCACGAGAGGGACCTTCACAATTAGGCAAGTGGTTTTAAGGTTGTGGCTAAAACTTACTTTCAATCTACAGTACACCTATAAGTTTATAATCTTTCTCTTATGGAAAAGTGTTAAAAAATATTGATGACTTGTCACATTTTAGTGTCAGTAAAGTCAAACTGGCTGAAATAAAAGGGAAAAGCTCTTCAACATGACAAGTGTCAACACACAGGACGCATTGGGGATCATGGGGTGTTTCAAGTGTTTTGGTTGTTAAAGAAATAAGAATTCCATTTGTATGTAGTACATCTGACAATAAGATGTTGAACTTGAACTCGAATCTCCTCCTCTATAGGAACAGTGTTGTGATTCCTGTGTTCTTCTTCACTGCAGGACAGACACACCGATCATCTCTGCAGAACAGCTCCAGAGGTCTGTCGTGTTTCTGCCATATATAATCCTCCAGGTTTTGCACAGCGTTGATCAGTGTGTGTTGCTTTAGAAGTGGGACTCTGTGATGAGGCTCCAGAGGAGAGTCACAGAAAGAGGTTAGAGGTTAGAGGTTGAAAAGTGGTTAGTCCTGCCTGACGTAGGACTTCACAGCTTTCTGCTTTCTATCACAGACGTCACAGAACACCTCAGATTCTAGACTGAGGTTCTCCTTAAAGTGTTGCACAACCGCTCTGAGTGTTGTATTAATCTTCAGATCAGGTCTTTTGCTGAATGTCTCTTTACAGACTGGACAGAGGCAGGTCTCTGTGTCCGTCAGGCAGGTTCTGCAGAAGTTGTGTCCACATGGAATGGTGACTGGATCAGTGAACACTTCCTGACATATGGAGCACTGGAGCTCCTCATTTAGTGGACCGCTGGAGCATGGCTGAAAATATAAGTAATGACAATTTATGATCTAGAAGAAATCTATAGTTGAAGAAGTTATGTGCAATGAATGATTTAAATTGTGTACTAAAATGGATGCTGCTAAAAGCTATCAGAAGTAAAAACTAACATAAACTATGAAGCGCTATCAAAGCAGCCTCATGCACATGTGAAGCAGTTTTTGACAGAGTAACTCTAACCCTCACCACTTGCTGCGTCTAATGCCCGGTCTGAAAAGATGAGAAGTTACACATGTGCTTCAGAGGGAAATAACCGTGTTGCAAAAGAAGAAACTGAAACTACATGTTTGTCTCTGGGAGCCACAGTGGAGCAAATGACAGCCTTTGAAATTCAGAGGCCCGTTTCGAGTTTCTTTTTATAATCGTTCTAGCTGTAATATTTTCAAATTCAACAGGTAGGTCTATTTTCATAGATATTAACAAAATACCCATTACAGGTTATGTTGGTGGCCAAGAGGGAGATGCTTTTTCTTGATTCTCTTCGCTCTGATGGTTTTGGAGATGAGACCTACAGAACCATATTTAGGTTTAGACGAAAGATATTTAACTGACTGGTCTTGTTCCAGGCATGATATTTGGTTACGATTTCAAAAAGGAGCCTCGTTTTCAGGTTTGTTTGATGGGTTGGTATTCGATTTTCAATTATCCACAATTTTTACGACTATCATATATAGTTAACTGTTTTTAATAGGATGAACAGTTAAAGGAACCCAACCTTGTTACACTTAATGGCAACACTTTACAATAAGGTTCATTAGTTAAACACTAGTTAATGTATTAACTAACATGAACTAACCACGATCAACACATTTGTTACTGTATTTATAATCTTGGTTAACGTTAGTTAATGAAACAGTTGTTCATTGTTTGTTCATGTTAGTTCACAGTGCATTAACTAATGTTAACAAGATTGAAATAATGGATTAGTAAATGTTGAAATTAACATTAACAAAGATTAATAAATGCTGTTCAAGTGCAGCTCATTATTGGTTCATGTTAACTAATGAACCTTATTGTAAAGTGTCACCCACTTAATAAATACATTTTATAATATACTTTGTTCTTGGCCTACTGAAGTGTTCCCTGTAACTGTATTCAGTCTATAGCGCACGACTGCAGAGTTTGTTGGGACAGCAGTGCAGGCCTGAGCTTGTATTTTGGGTTAAGCTGCGTTGCTTAGATATTGTAAAAACTAGAATAATAGAAACAAAATGTATTAGTCTTTTTGCCCATTATTATCAATCTAAATGAATCTACTGCAAAATATGAGGGCTTGTTAAAATTCAAACGTGAGATTTTACTGGGACGGCTTGTTCCTTATTTTTTACAGTTCATTAATTTATTATTCATTCTTCTTTTATTTAAATAGCCTACCCTTTCCTGAGTCGGTAATTACTGGGCGGCTAATTTCTGATTTGGGAATGATCCGTTTGTCAGAAAAATGTCAGGCTACCTTATTAAAAGTATTGCTTTTAACAGACCTGTGTTTTGTATCACTAGTGGACTGTCCGTTGTCATATAAGCCCTACCCGCGTGAGGCGACCGCTTTCAACTAGTTTATTTTGCCGTTCTGTAGTTTATTTAAAGTTCTGGACATATCATGTGTCCATGTTGCACCAAATGCGGCACTGACCGCGCTCCCTTGGGTCCGCAGCAACTGTCCCTTGAAACTGACGGTCACAAATGTTATTCCATCCACAGCGTTACTTAAAGAAAATAACTTTAAATGAGCAACAAAAAAACAGAAATAACCCATACATGTGGTGCTTGAGTCGCACCTGTCACCTGTGCCTCATTATCCTCGTGTGCTCATCTGTCTTTATACCCTCTGTGTCTGTCCAGTTCTTGTTGGTTGTTAAAGTATCGTGCTAGTGTTGTGGATGAGTCCTGTCTGTATTCTGTTTGTGATTAAACTGTTTTAAAGCTGTCTTCGTGCCTGTTCCTGCATCCAACCTGCAGCGTTACACCAGCAGAAGACTGGTTAAAGAGGACACTGACAAAGTAAATGATTTTAGTGGTCATATATGAAGCAGTTGCATGCATGCTGGAAAAATAGTTCAATTGTTTTGTGCCATTATTGTCTTATCCAGGTGCAACAACCAGCAATTGCGAGAGAGCTTTATACTGCGTGGTACTGGCTTCAAAATCACACAGACACCTTTCGTGGGGAGGTGACCGAGCCTGCGTTTCTGAGGATGAACCCTGATGACCAACACAATGCCCTCAGGACGGTCCTGGGGGTGAATCCTCGGAAGCAAAGGACGACTTTTTGTTTATATTTCCGTGGCAAGAGGACATGTCTCACTGTGCTGATGAAGAAGGCCTGAACGTCAATGCCACGTTCCTCAATCAGCAATTCCAGTAGATCAGGGAGGGATGGAGGGAGAAAGAAAGAAAGAAAAAGTCAGTGAATGAATGAAAGAATGAAATGTGGAAGGAATGAGTTCATTTATGAATATATAAATTGATTAAATTTTTATAATAAATGTTGTCCTGTGTTTCTTAAATGAAGACATTTGTTAAAGTATGCTGAAATAAGTAGAACAAATCTTTAGAAAATGAAATATTAATAATATATAAACAACTACACATCTGTATTTCCCAAATGAGGTCGAGCAAATGTAAACTGTTTTGAGTTGAATTGTGTTTAACTTTTCCTTTTATTTAATCAATTTCATTTATGCCACATATTAACATTAATATATTTTATCAAAAAAAGTATTTCTGTCAGGGACTGAGTAACTGTTACGGAATACAGAATGGCAGGTTTTATTGAACACACCGGGATTGGCAAACGCAGGTAAGGAACAGTTCAATGCGGGAATATTGGCTGAATGAGTCTGTATGGATTGCAGGTGACGAGAGGAGATCGAGGCTGGCTGTGGTGAACGTCAGGGTTCCGGTGAAGACACAGACGGACGACGGCACACAGATAACACAAAGGAACGGAGACAGTGATGGAGCAGGAACATGGACAGGTAGGAACAGCGGGTGAGGGAGTTCTTCTGGGACACACGAGACCAGAAACGATCTGTGGTGGAGTGTGACGGTGATGAGATCCAGGTGAAGGTGGTCAGTTCTCGGGTGACGGGTTGTTGACAGAGCCTGACCGATCTCTGACAGTAACATTGCTTCATTCAACTAACTCTTAATGGTTAAACATACAAACCTTTGTTTTATGCTTTGTTTTTTACTAATTGTTCTGTTTTAAATTCGCTTTATTGTAGAGGCAATAATACAAACAAATCTTTAAAGAAAAGTGCTTTGATCAAATAAATGTCTGGTTTTCACGAAATAAATAAATACATGGTTGCAGTATAAACACACATGATGAAGTAAAGAACTATTTTATGTATGAATTGGGTAGTGTAAAATAACAACTGCCGTAAATTGTTTCGACATACTTCATACAGGAAGTACACGCATGTGCGCAGAACAAATCGTGTTTCCGGGACGGATCGAGTAGTGACAGTACCTACTCACTGAAATTAACTACCTTCTTATTGAGTAGGCGATTTCGGACGCAGCCAATGACATCGTTGTTGTAAAAACGCTAGCGATGACCGGAAGTTGCAGTAAATTCGCGCATGCGTAGTACAAATCGTTTTTCCGGGTCACGATACCAAAATGATGACTTTGATATGATGCGTGACTAAAATATCTCGATACCCATACTGAGTCCAGAAAAAAACTAAACCCTAGTTAGGCCTAAAGTTACTTAGTTCGCTAGTAATGTGTGAATAATAAGCAAGTGTCTTTCTGCGTGCGTTCTGCTCAGAATCGGTGTAATCGGTGAATTTTTTTTTAAATAAATCCTTTAATATTTCTATGGCATTAAGCCATTTCGTATCTCTAGCTAGTTCTATATAGATAATATTGTTATTTTTACTGAAAGGCTTTTATGATTAAATGTTGATTTAGTTTTTCATCCTTTTTATTTACTTACATATATGATTATTTATATAATGCCTACTACTTGAATATATATATATAAATTTTAAGTTTGATCTTTATTTTCTGAACTTAATTCTGAGCACTTTAGTAGCGGGTGGGCTTTCTTTTGTTTTTTGTGGTTGTTCTTTGGTCTGTTTGAGGAAAGAGAGTTGTGCGGTGTACTCTCGGTTCAGTCAGTTACTCAGTTGTAGTTGTTATTGTTGTTTATTCATTTCGTTGATCATGTCATTGTCATTGATATCTTTTAACGCCAGGGCTCAGGGATAGTGTCAAACGGAAAGCTCTTTTTTTGTTTCCTTCAGGATTGTCATTCTACGAAAGTTGATTAGAAATGGTGGAAATCTCAGAGGGGTAATGATATTTGGAGTTCACATGGCACTGAACACTGCTGACTGAATGACCTGTTTCAAATGTGTTTTAGCATCTTTCTGAACATCTGAAAGTGTTCATCATCTTGCTGTCAGTAGAGACTCACTGAACCATCAGATTTCATCAAAAATATCTTCATTTGTGTTCTGAAGATGAACGAAGGTCTTACGGGTGTAGAACCACACGAGGGAGAGGAACTAATGACAGAAATTTAAATTTTTGGGTGAACTAACACTTTAAATTTGGCTAATTTTCTGACTAATAATGTATGTTTCAGACAATTAAAAGCTCAGTGTTGTTTAGCCATATATATATATATATATGTATATATATTAATATAGACTATATGAACATGTTAAACCGGACTTGAAAGCATGCAGATTATCTGACACAAACTGGTTGATTTTGTTTTTATGGTGTTTTGCCTGATGAAATTGAAATATTGCTCTTGTTCAATAAAATCTGGAATATAAATATGGATATTTTCCCTTCTTTTCATGTAAAAGCCTCTCTGAATTAGATTTCTCTTCTTGTTTAATATACAGTGAGCCAAAGTTATTGAATGACGTAAGAAAGGACAGATGAAAGTTTTCTCCCTCTAGTGGACATGACAAATGTGTGTTTTGCAGATTTTTGAGGTCTCCATGGAAACACATTTCTATTTGGCATTGCTTTCTTGTTTAATGCAAAAAGAATCAGTGAGATCATTTGAATGAAATGAAGATGTTAGGGAGTCTGATCCAGTGATACTGGAGACTGACCACATGTACAGTCACATGATCAATGAAACTCATTTACTTACATCTGAGAATTCTTATTATTATTTGTTACATTTTTGAAAGTCCTGAAACTCAATGAAGGAGCTGCCGTTTGTTCGTCTTCCCATCTAACAGGAACATTCCGGCAAGATTCTCTCAAAGTTAGGAACAAACATTCCTCCAGTAACATTCAGGGAACATTCATTCAAACTTTTTAATAATGTCCTCAAAACATTTGTGCAAAAACATTATTTATACATCGTTCATGTAACGTTTTTTAAAATGTGACTTGAATATTCTAACGTAACGCTCACATCATGTTTGCAGGATGATCAGTTGGAGCGTTCCCTTAATATTATGTGAATATTATGTGAAACATTTTAAAATGTTATTAAAAAACCCTGAACATTCAGCAATAATGTTTTTATAACTTAATGGGAACGTTAGCAAAACGTTCTACGAACATGTTTTTGTTAGCTGGCTTATGATTTATTGCTTAAATAAATGTAAACACAATACAAACATTTGAGAAGTCACTCAACAAAACAATATGCTTTTCCAAACTGAGATGACAGGGAATATGTGAGAGGCAGTGTTTTCCCACAGCAGCTCAGAGCGAGGAATCATGGGAAGAGGAGAAGTGATGAGAAGAGAGAGAGAGAGGGAAAAATATGAAGGAATAAAATGATTTATTTCTGTATTATAGAAGAACAGGAAATGGGAGGTTCTTTTCCCAGGCTTTCTCAAGCGTCAGGATCTGATGTTCAGATTCTGACAGACTGAAGAAACGGGAGTTTCTCCTGAAGAACATCAATCCTTACATTAAATATAGTTTCAGCTGAACTGCTAATTCCTCAGGGAGAATCCTGGATAATTGGACTCTGCTGGACAAACTAGTGTTCTGATTTTCTTCTGTTATAACTTTACATCTCGTAAAGATGTTTATTCAATTGCTTATTAATAAACGTTCATCTTTTGATTATTATTGTTGCCTCTAGTAATCATGTGTCTGATTTTAAGATTTCAATATATTTTGGGTTCATTGTTATCCAGACATACAGTCATTTTTAATCAATAGTTGAGTTAAATAAAACTTCCTTGCAGGTTGAGCAAAACATCCCAATCACTGTGTCCATTTTCAACCCAGCATTTTAGTCTACATTTAGCAGAAATGTAAAATGTTCATTTGTTTGCACTATTGTTCATTGTATTTTATAATCACAGTATTTTACTCTAATGCCTGATGGCTCAGACAGTCATACAACACAAAACAACGTGTTCAGTTTGTAAAGCAGCTCATTTCGCCTCATCTGCTGCCCCTGCAGGACGGAGGCTGTAACTGCACACGTGATTTCTGTGAGGTGGTTTGGTTAAAGCAGTTTAAAGTTAACTCCAGTAACCCAACCATTGACTCGTTTGGTTTCGTTTAAATGAAAAGAGGAATCAGTTCTAGTCAAAGTGACAAAATGATTCAGTGAAAGCAGGATTGAATCAAATCATTTTCTCCGACTCGTTCATTCATTGCGCAACTGAAGCGTTGGAGAGGAAGCTTCCCAAACGCTCGAAGGATATTGCAAAACGTGCTTTTCCTGTGAATATGGAGAAGTGTCACGACACTTCAGAGATATAGGCGCCCGGTGAAGAAGCTAAAGAAATGTTCCTGTCTGGAGCAGACGGAGAGATTTCACTGAAGGGAATCACGATGCCTCGGGAGGGACTGTAGGTAAGACTTATTTACTCTGTTGTCGAGCAGAAGCGGTGAAGAACATCTGAACTGCCTGACTCGGTTCTGTCCATGTTCCCACATTTCCTCTGGAAACATGCGGCGAGGGAAAATGCTTTCCATTTAACTTCATGACTGTTCATGTTTGTTCAACGGATTCCTGTCTGTTTTTAGATCTGGAAAAATCTGGGATTCAGTAGTTTGGACGCGCTTATTCATTCTTTTTTAGGATCTTTCCCAACATTTTAGAATAACAGTGAAGCCAGAATATATCAGATGCAGTTATGGGAATGATTAAAGAAAAGAAAGAATAAGTCCATTTTAAACAAATGAAAGCTGTCTCAAGCTCTGTTTCCTCATCAACATCATGGGATGCTTTGGGAACATGTTTTCTGCTCTTCTGAAGCTTCTGATTTGAGTTGCATGAAAAAATTCAAACGGAGACAAATTTACATCACTGCATTATATTTAACACTCGTTCCAAGTGTTTATATGAAAAGATCTTTATGGTCACGTGAACCACAGATCCACTGGTGTGGATGGACAGTGGAGTGACCCGAGGTTTTACTGGCGATTAAATGGATCAGCACAGATGAACTCATTCTCTGTGGTTTTGAAGTCACTGTTCTTACAGCCTCATCCACATGATTCACTTTTAGAAATTCACATTTCATTTCAACTTTATTAGCAGACTCCGGGTCAGTTAGAGCGATAAAAGAACAAAGAAACAAATACTTCAATCACACTTTGAGTTCAAACCGGTGACTGTAGAAATAACTGTAACACACAACATTCTGATTCACACAATCTAATCATTTTATGCTCATATTTTTATATTCATGTTTATTTCTATTTTGGCTTTAAATGGCTTTGATATAACATTTTTAAAATCCCAAATACAAGTGGGTTATTTCATATATATTGAGCAAGATCTGGTGCTCTTTGGTCAATTTTGACCAAAAATGTTTACCTTTTTTTTTTTTTTTTTAAGAATTTTTTTACTTAATCTGAATTGTGTGAAACATGGTAAAGGTTTTGGCAGTTGCTATTTGAACTACAACAACAAATAAATCATTGACATGAAATGGTCGCACTTGTGCTTCTCGCCATCAAAAGAGGCGAATTTCATCTAGTGGAAGCGTTTGGTACTGCGGCTGAAAGATCATTTTTTGAGATATCAACCTCAAATTTGGACACGTATTTAGATTTACGGCTTTGATTTTCTTGCAGTTTAAGAGAAAAATGTGTTTTTGAATATATACATTTCATATAAAAATTTATAAAAGTATTTTTGTGCATTTTTCATTACAATAAACATAAAATTCTGTAACTGTTTTTCACTTCAGCAGTAATTTGCCAAGTGTCATCTTTGAAAAGAGATCAAAATCGAAAAAGTCCAAAGCATTCAACATTTATCACAATTTAAGTGGAAATTTAATTTTTAGGTGCTCAAAAAAGGTGATTGCATGGATTATAACTACAGCATAAATATAATTTACCATAAATTTAAAAAAAATACAAATTATTAAATACTTTATCAAACTAAAATATAGTACATTCATTTCATTAAAATAATAATAAAACAAATTCCGGTCATTTTTGACCGACACGTGAAGAGCACCAGAGGACGAAACACATTGTTTATGTGACTGGAAGTTCAGTAACTTTTTGAAAACACCAAAACAAGCTGTAAAAGGCCCGTTTTATAGAAAGAACCTTGTGTAATGAGAAGATGGTGCAATGAAGCGTTTGCGTAGGACAGCATGTCCTCACTCGTGTTTGGACTGAATCAGACGAGGCCTCGGGCTTTCTGTGTTTGTGGAGACAACACTTGAGCGCTTTTCTCTGAGATAGACATGCTGTAAATGTCGACTTGTGCTTCATCCTGTCAGGAAGTTGTTGAACTGTTATAATGATGTTGGAATGAGTTTTCACACATCAGCTTCATTGTCCTTTCTTTAACCAGCGCCACCCAAACTTTTGCTGTACTTGACAGTCAGGTTTATTCTGGTCATCCATCAGCAGTCATTGAATTGGTTCAAAAAGTCAACTTCTGTTGTGCTATTTAAACTTAATATTCTTATCCTGACCCTAAACCATTGACTGAAACTCCTCCTAGAGCTCTCTCTATCCATCTCAAACTTTCAAAACTACTTCAGACTTTTTTCATCTAGTTAGATCTGTTCTTCTGTTTTCTCCACTTCTCAGCAGAAATTGTCAAACCGGATTACAAGTATTTTTGTGAATCAACCCCAAATTATGTAACACACCTTCAAGCGTCACAGGGTGTTTTTGACCTGCAGGAGTCTGATGTCAACGCTGCAGTTTTCCACACTAATCTGGACTTACAACAGATAATGGAAAGTGGAGTAATGAAACAAACAGAATGATTTTAAACTTTAGATTAAATATTCTACTTTCATTCATGGAGTTAAGCACCCGAATTACATGAACTCATTATCCAGAAGTTAAACAAAAAAGATTTGAATTTAGCAATATTTGTAGAGGATGTCCTGATTTTGAATTCCATTTGAAGGAAACGGTAAGATTTGCATGTTTTTATTTTTAAAATGTTTTGTCAGACAATTGTGTTTACATTAGAAAATACATGAGCTATCTGTTTCCAATAAAAATATACTGCATAAACATGCTAAAAACATATGTTATATAGGCAAAATTGCATTCATTTCAATTGTTTTAAACAATTAAAGTACTATTTGGTCAGTGGAAAAGAATGAGAATTACTATAAAAAGTATTTTATACAGTTTTGTTTTTAGGGATATTTTGATATATTTATTCTAAAACGAGACAAGGATGCTGAATGATTTTCAGTAAAGTAATGTGACGGCACAAATGACATTTATAGTCTGTTTATTTTCCTGATGTGTTGTTCTGTTAAACATGGTGTCCTGTGGATGGGAATATGTAAATGATATGCAGATGAGAGTAGGGTTAAAGCTGGGCATTAAATGGTTATTTGAGGAGGAGATGCAGGAACAATCTTCTGCTGACTGGCTTTTATAAAGGGAATTTTACAGCAAAATCTGGTTTTGTTCGTACTAACAACGTTACACTGTAAAAAAAATGTTGGTTTAATTTAAATTAAGTTACATGGTTGCCTTCATTTTGAGTTCATTGAAATTAAAAATTTGAGTCGATTGAATGAAGGCGATTGAGTTAATCAACAGAAACTGTAAATACGATGTTATCTGAACCACATTAATGATCCAAGTTGATTTGACAAAAGAAAAAAATTTGTGTTAACAAATCCTGAAAATCTTTCACAGTGTAGGATGAAATCTACTGTCGTCACCCTGAAGAAGAAATGAAAAAAAGTGTGATTTATTGATTAGAGAAGTCAGGGACAGAGAAGTTGTTTGAATGTGGATGATGTGAACGGTGTGGAATGGACTCATTAAACACTCTTTATTAATGAAGTAGAGATCTGGACGAGGGTGTGGAGGTCAAGAGCAGATGAAGGTTTGGATCAGGGTTAATTTAGGCCAGATACTCTTAGATCCTGTTTAATTGCAGAGAGTTCCCTTTTTCTCTTACTTTCATTCCTCAAATCCCAGTTTTTACGCTGAGCAAGCACATGAAGTTCCTCTGAAACGTCTGCGCTTTTAAAAAAGGAAAACTCTTGTGTAAGAATGACAGCTCAGTTCTAGTCCGCACTTCCCATGGATCTGGAGGAAGAAGAGGGAAGCAAGGGTAGAAATTCAAGATTTTGCGATCTTATTTTCAAAAATGTTCTTTTGAACCTTTATTGATCTGACAGTGTAAGATACAACACATGTTTCTGTAGAGAATATGCAGCACATTTTATAAATCTAGTGAGAAAATATCATGTAAATGTTTTTTTCCTGGGCCGGATCAGGGTTGACCTTTGAGTTTGTGTGTCAGACACTGTTCACTTCCAGTAAACATGAGGTTCAAAGATCATCAGACATGACGAACAACACCATAAAAGCTCAAGAAGGCCTGGAAAATATTCATAGCGTTCTCTAATATTATCTACAGGAAAACCTTCAAACGAGGAAATTTAAGATCGTGACCGAAGGCTGATTTACAAGCACACATTTTCTGCTCTTGATATTATTTATTAATATCATCACTGTAATGTTCGACATCTGAATGCCACATACGCTGTGTTTATGAATTTCTTTTTCCATTCTAATTTCTTAAAGTCAGTCATTCTGAATTCTGCTTGCTATATCTCAGTTCAGATTGAGAAGTGGAGTTCTCATTCTCAGTTGATTTCTGAATGTCTCGCACATTATTCTAGTGGTTATTAATCGTCTCTGTCTCAGATATGGGTCGGCTGTCCCTCGTGTTCCTGCTGGCTTTTCTTCGGGCAGCTGGATGTGCCGTAATATCCAACGAGAATCCTTCAGGCTCAGGTAAGAATCCGTTCCGCTTATTAACTTTATACTGATGCTTGTAGATGAAATAAAACTCAATTTCAGCTGAAGATGTTTGATTTACTGAAGCTCATAAACTCTGTGTTCAGAACGGCATGACAGCTTTTTTGTGAGTGGTCCTTTATGGAGGGTTTGTGGGAGTTTTTACATATTGCATAAGGAATATTGATCATCCCAAAGTGGGTCACAAATGTGAGAGCGCATGTATGAAAACTGAGCATATGACCAGTATGTATTAATATCTGAAGAAGTAACATTAATATCTAGACTGGATGTGTTCCTGAATGATGAAATTCACCATGGATGTTTCTGAACTGAATATGTGGAAATCTGTTGAAATCTGATATAATTCATTCAGGAACACAAAGTTGTAGGAAAAACATGAGCATTTTTTTTTTGTACTTTTTGAAACATTTTGAATTTTTAGCATAAAACCAGTGATAATTTAGTATCATTGATATACTGTTATAGTTTGTGTTAATATTTTGCATTAGATTATATTAGGGCTGTTATAGATTATATATGGCCAAAAAATAAAATCCAATTTTTTTTTTTTTTTTTTTTCAGAATGATTGATCGATTTGGATTTTTTAAAATATTTAACTAGTCAACTTAAAAATGTAACTACAATATGATTCAAGAACCATTTGGTTAAAAAAGTTGGGTGACACTTTAGTTAGGTTATAACATGTACAAGGGTCTCCACAGACTCCTGCAAGGACTTTGGACGGGCGTTTGAGCGGAGTTTCGCTCTTCCGGGGGAATCGCCGCTAGTGGAGTGTCCGTTGCAGATCAAGTATCTCTTCGATCCTGCAGAAACGCCGTACAACGTCACATGGTTGGAGAGCAGCGGCTCCGAGGTCACGGAGGGTCAGCGGAGCGTCGTGGTCCGAGAGCAATTGCTGTGGTTCCCCAACATCAGCATGCAGCAGCAGGGGACATACACCTGTGTGGTCAGGTATGAACCCAACAGACAATACACAGATCATTCTCTCCATGATGCAAACCGGTTCACGGCGTTGAGCGCTTTCTTCATAGTAGGCATGAGTTTTATTTATAGTAGGAGGAAAGGACACAAAACCCATCCTAACATCCCCAGCAGAGGTTTATTGCCTTTCAAAAGGAGGTTAGACGAGTTTCTACTGACCGGTCGTGTGTCCTGCAACAACACGCTTTTCTACTAAAGATATATTATTGGACAGACAATGTTTTCATTTAGTGAGCTCTGAGCTCTTTTGAGGACTTGTTTGATAAGATTATACCAGAAAAAGTATTTGATCACATGTAAATGTAAGATATATATTTATACTGATCGCAGGAATTAAGGGTGTGACAAAAGATCTCATCTCTGGGATTTTGGCGATAATGATAATTCAGCGATATCTTGCTTTGCCTGGTTTAGTCCTGTCGTGTCAGCTCAGCTTTTCATATTCCTCATATTCTGAACGGTGACAGAAATGTACTTTTTCATATTTCAATTTACTATATAAGAGCGTTTTCCCCTGACCTTCTTAGAGGTTTGTGCATTGTCAAATTCTTACATTTAATCAGTGAATTCAATTATAATAATAATAATACCATGTTTGCAAGTGTTTTTACACTGAACAAACAGTTGCATACGGCAAGTAATACTTTGATTAATGTTTTAAAAATTATATTTTAAATATTGAAATATGAAATCTTAAAAATGAAACTAAAGTCACTGCCTCATTGGACGAGTCATTAATTTAACCGATTCATTCAAATGTATCGTAGAATCACTAGAAACACTGAAACTTAATCCTGTTTTGAAACTGGACATTGTGTTACCATGGAAACAGCACTTTCAGTCTTTTTAGCGGCTCCTCCCTCTAGTGGTCATGTTTCATATTACATTATTTACTGCTCCATTTAAAACACAAATCACTGGAAAGGCCTGAAACTTGAGCTTCCATATTTGGCGACTGATAGAAGTAAAGAAGACTGCCTGTTCCCGAAGAATCGCTTGTTTGTTTCCTCTCTTGTAAGTCGCTTTGGGTAAAAGCGTCTTCTAAATGATTAAATGTAAATGTAAGTAATATTGTGACAAAAATGTATTAATTTGTGACAGTAGAACGCAATATTTTATATATTTTATTTAAATTATTTAAATAAATCAATAATTAATCATTTAAATTATACTTAAATTTATATATATATATATATATATTTAGGATGAAATGTATAATGTTTCATCTTAAGATTTCAGGGTTTTTTTGTTGTAAATCTCAGATAAAGTTTAGTGCAGAAGTCGGTGATGGATCATGATTTAGTGCCGCAGTCCTTCGGCTCGTGAGGCTCGTCTCTGTGACGGCGACAGGATGAGGTTTATTGTCACACTACTGGTTTGGAAGTGAAAAGTGTTCAGAAGGAGCTTCAGCAGAGGATGTGGTGAAGGACAACGAAAACGCACACAACGAAATATGAGATGTCCTTTTCCTTTAACAACTAGAAACCTATTTTTAACACCAAGACGTTGAGATCCAGCGTGAGCTCGATGTGTTGATGAGATTCAGTCGAGCGGCAGCGATCTGTTGAGCAAAGAGTTTCCAGGACAGTGTTGAACAGATGTTGAAGATCCTGCCCTTGAAACACACACACTCTCACCATATCTGGAGTAAAGAAGAAGTAAATGCAGATCTGTTAAATAACGGTTATTTTTACATATATACATTATTTATGTATTGTTTTTGTTTCCTTTGGTGTTTATTTTTATATTATTTATTTATTTATTTATCCACATACCTACCGATTCGCATGTGTGTACCTGAATCCCTCCAGCTCTCTCTGATCTGTCCTGCGTTGAAGCTCGACGTGTGTCTGTCAGAAAGAGATGCTTCCATCAGGACACTGTGACTCCTTTAACTCAAGAGTCGAGTGTAATCGATGACATTAATGCTGTGAAAGTCGGACCTTGGAGAAACTCAACAGCAGTTCAAAGTATGAAAGTCGATGCAGAAAAGCTGAGCGCATGAGGCAGAAGATGAAACTTGTAGTCCATTAAAACATCTATAAAGCCTCATTCTTTCACTGGAACTAGGCAAAGCTAGACAGACCTTCATTTTAAAAGTTATAAACAGCAACTTCATGAACACACACTCTCTCCCCGAGCTTCCTTTTTTTCGTTTCTAATGAGGAACAACTAGCAAAATAAAAGATTGAGAAATACTGAATTAGATAAATGGATGGAGCTTAAACTGTCAGCAGAAGGCAGCAGTAGTTACATTGCCCGTGTGTGTGCGCGTGTGTGTGTGTGCGTGTGCGCGCGTGTGTGTGCGCGTGCGCGTGTGTGTGTGTGTGTGCGTGTGTGTGTGTGTGTGTGTGTGTGTGTTTGTGCGCGTGAGATCCAGTTCTTTTTTCCATAATATCTTGCTCTACTGCTGTGTGTGAAATCTGGATGCAGAATACAATAACAAAACGTTTACATTTGATTTTAAGACACTGCTTTTAATGATGTAATGATTTGTTTTGATAGCACACATAGCCACAAGTCTCTAGCACCTGATAGGTGAATCATACAGCTGTTATATGGTTTGTGGTGAATTAACGCCCTGAATTGAGTGAAGCCACTCAATGAACTTGTGCTCCTGATGATGACAATATGAGGGTGATATTTGACAGTGTTGTATGTCGATTTAAAGCTGAAGTGTGTTTCCTCGTCAGGACTCAGAGCCAGTGCTTCAGACAGGTGGCGGTGCTGGTCGTGAGCGAGATGGCGTCAGGAAACTGTCAGCGACCGCAGTGGGGAATCCAGAAGATCAGCGCTCACGTGAACGATATCCTCGTCTGCCCTCTGAGGAGGTTTCTCAAGAGCGTGGATCATCCCTCCTTCCAGTGGTACAAGGTAGGAAACGCATCATCAGCAGCCAAAAATAAAACTGCTGCCATTATTTATTAACCTCTAATAAAATCCAGATTCTTTATAGAAATTCCCGTGACTTTTTAAGATTTTGTTAGCTTCCATGATTTTCAGGTCCAAAAAAAAAAGGGTCTAAATTTATGCATTTGAACTGCATATAAAATTTCCATTCATTTGGATCACTCCTTTTTAACAGACAAACTCAATGTGATGTCCGTCATAATGAAACGGGTAAGAATTTCATAAATTTGTGAAAATCTTACATGATGTTATCATGTTGATTCTTTTTAACTGAACAGATTTACTTTTCACAATACTGGTTCTTGAAAATATGATTATTTAAATAAAATCAATAGATGCAAGAAGTTAATAATAAACTATGCCTTGATCACGTTTGAGTGCAAAAATCAGATCCGTTTCATTTGTATTTGACTGACAAATGTGACCCTCGAGCTCAAAACAAGTCACAAGGGTCAATTTTTTGAAATTGAGATTTATACATCATCTGAAGCTCAATATATAATCTTTCATTGATGAATGGTTTGTTAGGATAGGACAATATTATTCCAGATTCAACTATATGAAAATCTGGAATCTGAGGGTACAAAAAAAAATACTGAGAAAATGTCCTTGCATATCCACTCACAAAAATATATTTTTGATAGGAAATAATAAAAAAATATATCTTCATGGAACATGGTCTTAATATCGTAATGATTTTGGGCATAAAACAAACATCAATCATTTTGACTCATCCAGTGTATTGTTGGCTATTTCTACAAATAAACCCGTGTGACTTATGACTGGTTTTGTGCTGCAGGGTCACATTTGTGCATCATCATAAGTTTTATTAGTCACCAAGTATTAAGTATTCATCTGTTTATATTAAAATGTGTGATCTGAATGGATGGGAATTTTATATACAACTTTATATGAATTCATAAATCTTTGCCTAAATATTTCTGAGAACAGGAAACCTGGTTCTTCAATAGAAATGGCAGATGTTTAAGGAGCAGATGAAGCCTCGTGCTGTAAGATAAATTCTACCATCGATCTGTTTCGCGTCAGTTTCACTTTATTTCAGGATCAGATTCAGTTGCGGCCACAACAAAAACTCCATGTATTTATAGATCATTTGATCACAAATGGGCAAAAGCAGTTTACGGAATATAATTAAATCAGCAAGTCTGGGCTGGAGCAGAAGGAGAATTCAGTCTAGACGGCAAGAGAGAGGAGAAAACAAAACTAAAAGAACAAGTGTGTGAGTGTGTGTGAGTGAGTGTGTGTGAGTGAGTGAGTGTGAGTGAGTGAGTGTGTGAGAGTGAGTGTGTGAGAGTGAGTGTGTGAGAGTGTGTGTGTGAGAGTGTGTGTGTGAGAGTGTGTGTGTGAGAGTGTGTGTGTGAGAGTGTGTGTGTGTGAGTGTGTGTGTGTGAGTGTGTGTGTGAGTGTGTGTGTGTGAGAGTGTGTGTGTGTGAGAGTGTGTGTGAGAGTGTGTGTGTGTGAGAGTGTGTGTGTGTGAGAGTGTGTGTGTGTGAGAGTGTGTGTGTGTGAGAGTGTGTGTGTGTGTGTGTGTGTGAGAGTGTGTGTGTGTGAGAGTGTGTGTGTGTGAGAGTGTGTGTGTGTGAGAGTGTGTGTGTGTGTGTGTGTGTGTGTGTGAGTGTGAGTGAGTGAGTGAGTGTGTGTGTGTGTGTATGAGTGTGTGAGAGTGTGTGTGTGTGAGAGTGTGTGTGTGAGTGAGTGAGTGTGAGTGAGTGAGTGAGTGTGTGTGTGTGAGTGTGTGTGTGTGAGTGTGTGTGTGTGTGTGTGTGAGTGAGTGAGTGTGTGTGTGTGTGTGTGTGAGTGAGTGAGTGTGTGTGTGTGAGTGAGTGAGTGTGTGTGTGTGAGTGAGTGAGTGTGAGTGAGTGAGTGAGTGTGTGTGTGTGTGTGTGAGTGAGTGAGTGTGTGTGTGTGAGTGTGTGTGAGTGTGTGTGAGCTCTGCGTGAGTGTGTGAGAGTGTGTGTGCGCTTTCCTGAAGCTCTAAACATCATGGCGATAGCAACACCAGATCATGGGTTCAATTCCCAGCAGAATTCTCATGCATGGACTGACAAAACATTTACGCCTTCAATGCAGCGAATAAAAGCGTCTGCAAAATAGTGAGTATTTGTCAATGAAAACCATGATGATAATGACGACACCGTCATTAAACACCAGCTGTGACTGTATGAATGCAGTATCATTGACTAAAAGACAAGACTAATTGTTGTTCAAAAACAAAAATGTTACCAAAAAAGAATAAATTAAATATACAGACTGTTTTAAAGCCTCTACGAACTTTCATGCTTGCGGTTGCCAGATGTCAAGAGTTTAAATCCTCCAGTCAGAACTTTTTTGTTCAAAGGAAACAACTGCTGTGTGGCAAAATAAATCTTGTTTTGCTGTTGTTTTAGTTCAGAAAATGACAACAAATTTCATAATTTGTATTTTGTATCTCTCCTTTAACCATGAAACATCTCAGTCTGAATGAAGGAGTAACGCAAACTCTGTTGTGTGTCGTCTGCTGTCCTCTGATTCTCAGAACTGTGAGCTTCTTCACGAAGATGAGAAGTTTGCTCTAAACAAGCATAAGGATATACTAAACATACGCAAAGTACATCCGGATGACGCTGGATTCTACACCTGCAAAATGACCTTTAGTTTAGATGGAGTCGTCGGTGAAATGGCCGAAAGCCTCGAGTGTTTAGTTCACGGTGAGCATCATGGGATTATGTATGTTTATATATGTACATCCAGGCTCTGTTTACACCTAAATATCCATTTCATATCCGGGTTGCATTTACACCTTCATTCCAGTGCGTCAGATTGACTCGTGCCAAATACAAATCGACTCTTACATATTACACGAGGCGCTTTAAAGGATTCGTTGACTTCAGAATGAAGGGATAATTTACTCAATTTAGCTTTTTGTTTTTTACGACACCTTCAGTAAAGGATGTTAATAGAGGTGAGAAGTAAACGAAAGGTGAGACGTTTAAAAGTGCTCTCTTTTTTTGTAAATGAAGAAGTGTAATCCAGTTTTCTTTTCTTGTTTAAATTCTCGAGCAAATCACCAGAGCACATGATGGCCTTCGCAAATTCAGAGCCCATTTATGAGAAACAAAAAAAGACATTTCAAAAGCATTTCATGCAATCGATTGCAAATACTTCATTATCTCTGTTATAATTAACAATGTTATCTGACTGTAATAGTCTCTTTATAAACACATTCTTTCTATTAATATTTACGGTGGCTGAGAGAGCTCAACGCGCTGCAAATAGGAAAACTCATGCAAATAGAACAAAACACCAACAAATTAAGAAAACGTGATCATCCGTTTGACAACATGTGCTGATGATCACGTTTTCTTAATTTGTTGGTGTTTTGTTCTATTTGCATGTGTTTTCTTATTTGCAGCGCGTTGAGCTCTCTCAGCCACCGTAAATATTCACACATTCTATCTCTTTAACTATAGTGAAATGATACTTTTAAATATAAAACTAAAGCTCCAGTAGGTGGCAGCAAATCACCTTTGATATCGAAGTCGAACACACTTGTTGTCTTAACAAGTGAGTCATTGAATCATTCAGTCAAATGATTCATTCTGAACAGCTGAATTATTCAGATACAAACAAGTGACTGCTTTTCATAGTGAGTTGTTGAGTGATTCATTAGAAAGATTTGTTCACCTTCGTTCATCTTCAGAACACAAATGAAGATATTTTTGATGAAATCCGATGGTTCAGTGAGTCTCTATTGACAGAAAGATAATGAACACTTTCAAAAGATACTAAAACACATTTAAAACAGGTCATGTGACTACAGTGGATCAACCTTAATATTATAAAGTGACGAGAATATTTTTTGTGCACAAAAAAATATCTTTATTTGTGTTCTGAAGATGAACGAAGGTCTTACGGGTGTAGAACCACATGAGGGAGAGGAACTAATGCCAGAAATGTCATTTTTTGGTGAACTAACCGTTTAAGTAGCTGTATCCTTTATACATATTGAAAACTAGAACACAACAGAACTGCTGCAAAAATGCTTTGTTGACTATTAATCTCAATTTAATTAATAAAAAACTAAAACTATAGAATTTTCTCCATTTTCTCAGTTTCCTTTTTTTTATTGCAGATGAATATTTAGAGACGCCACAAGTGATCGAGCCGTTTAATGAGATCGTCAGAGTCGAGAGCGGTGAGCTGGACGCGCCGTTTCTTTATTTCTGCATCATCTTTATTCATCTCAGTTTTGTAGATGCTCATCGTGTGTGTTCTGTACACACACCGTTCAGTAACCACATCCTACACTAAATTCATGCTAACAGTAGTGAAGTACATTAGTTAACATGAAGCATTTCTTCAACTTTTCCTAAAACATTATTAAAGTCAAAAGTTGAATCTGTTAATATCATTTAATGGATCTGAGCTAACATGAACGGTTGTATTTTCATTGACTAATATTTAGACGCCTGTGAGCGTCACACATTATAAGCTGTTGGTTTGTTTTCAGGTTCGTCCATAAGGAAGGATTGTGTTGTTGTTGTGCCGGGCAAAGGCGTTCCCATCATTCGAGTGCTGTGGAAAGTTGGCTCGGGACCTGAAGAGTTTTTCGTCTCCGTTAACACGTCGCATCGCGTTCATCAGAACCCCGTGAAGTGCGTACTGAACCAAGACCGGGTGAAACTTTAACCTGCTCAGTTTTGGTGAATTTGCTGAATTTGTGAAACTATTTTAAATTTGATTTAAGGTGTTGCTTGAAACTATGCAGACTAGACTTATAGATTTATTATTGTGAATAATCTTTTGATAAAGTTCCTACTAGAATAAAAATGATTCATTTTGACATATTTCAGTTAGTTGATAATACAAAAATAGCTTTTACCGCATGATTATTTAATATATAAAACATTTTCAATGATTTTTCCCTGTCAAAATTGTCACAATTATATATTGTGATATATGATATTACTTCAATCATACTAGCCATCATCTCACGTCGTTTCTTCATGCGTGCATCTTTCACGAGTCACAACGGACACAAAGATAACAGATTTCCGAAAATATTAATATAAAAGACGACTAATTTATTTCATTGTCAGGAGAACCATACTTGACTATAAGTAAGTAAAAAAAAATATATGTAGGTAAATATTGTTATTGTTATATTGATCAATAATTAAGTTGGCTTGAAAGAGCCTTACTGATATTGTACTTAAGCTTATTATTATTCTTCTTAGACTAAATTTCTAAACGCTACTCCTCCTAGACCTTCCAAGCTGCAACCACCAAACTCGGACCAGACCTTCAGACTATTCTGACTCGGGTTGCTATATCTTTTCAGACTGGTCTGGCTGACGGTTTTCCTAAAAATTCTGATCAAAACTCGGAAAAATCCCATTGACATTCATTGACGGAATGTTCAGATGAGCCAAGACTGTTCAAACTCCAACTGTCAAAATTCAAATTTAAACTGCCAATTAGACTCAATGAAGCTGCCATTCTGTGTGCTATTTCTAATCCATTTAAACTCATTCAAACTCAAAATCTATCTAATCTATCTATCTATCTATCTATCTATCTATCTATCATCTGACCATTTCTATCTTTCTATCTTTCTATCTATCTATCTATCTATCTATCTATCATCTGACTATTTCTATCTATCTATCTATCTATCTATCATCTGACTATTTCTATCTATCTATCTATCTATCTATCTATCTATCTATCTATCATCTGACCATTTCTATCTTTCTATCTTTCTATCTATCTATCTATCTATCTATCTATCTATCTATCTATCTATCTATCTATCATCTGACTATTTCTATCTATCTATCTATCATCTGACCATTTCTATCTTTCTATCTATCTATCTATCTATCTATCTATCTATCTATCTATCTATCTATCTATCATCTGACCATTTCTATCTTTCTATCTTTCTATCTATCTATCTATCTATCTATCATCTGACTATTTCTATCTATCTATCTATCTATCTATCATCTGACCATTTCTATCTATCTATCTATCTATCTATCTATCTATCTATCTATCTATCATCATCTGACCATTTCTATCTATCTATCTATCTATCTATCTATCTATCTATCTATCTATCTATCTATCTATCTATCTATCTATCTATCTATTTCTATCTATCTATCTATCTATCTATCATCATCTGACCATTTCTATCTATCTATCTATCTATCTATCTATCTATCTATCTATCTATCTATCTATCTATCTATCTATCTATCTATCTATCTATCTATCTATCTATCTATCTATCTATCTATCTATCTTCTAAAGTAAAACTTTAATTTTTAACTTTAAATTTCAAACTTCAAGCTTTTCAAAATGTTTCAAATTTTTCTAGCTAGGCTTTTTCAAGCCAACTTAAAGTTTGTCTCTACGAACTTTTCTATCTAGTTATCCATATAATAGTTCAAAGTGTAACTGTGTGTGTTTTCCTCTTGAAGTAAAAGCAGAACGGAGGAGGGTTATGTTTTTGTGCGCACACTGTCCGTGTCAGACGTGTCGGAGGAAGATTTCTTCGTAAACTTCACCTGCATGGCGTCCAGCGGCCGAGGACACCCGACCGGACGCTTCACGCTCGTCCCCGCAGGTACGGCACAAGCACAGACAATTCAACTGATGCAGGACTTCAGCTGAACATTTTATTGGTCCAAAATCTTGCTACTGCACATCAAATATCATTTTGTAATCTGTTGTTGAATAGTGTTTTCACTTTGAGTGTCGACTAGTAGCAGGAAACTTGTTATCTGGGTTAGAGAGCGGTGGGCGTTTCTTGTGAAGTCGGACTGACAAAAAACCGTCAAAGCCACAAATCTTCACTTTACTGTGGTTTTATTGCAGGAAAATGTTTGCACTGGTTTGTCTGAAGTTTTAATACTTAATCATTTAAATAATCCTTTCTAAGCAAAATTGTTACTGTTGAACATATTAAATGAATGATTATACCTCATTTATGTTGATTCTACATAGAGATATGAGGACTCCACATGTTAATATTTTTTTATTGTTAAATCACAACTCATTTTTTTATTGACATTTTTAAATAACATTTTGAATGCTCATTCCTTCATTTTATTAAGTCGTTTATTTAATAAATCAATGTTTTTAAATATCAGATACTGCCATCGTTTTCATTTATTATTTATTTATTAAATTCGCATTCTTTATTCTGTATTTTGAGAATCAGATGTTTTAAAGTTTATATTGCTTTCAAATGATTTAGAGGATCGGTCAGTGGAAAATAACCTCTGTCTGATCAAGCGTATGATCTTCTGTCACTTTTATTCCACCAGCAGCTCATGAACGGTTTGTTTCCTCTCTCTACATCAACAGAGCCGAACCATTTCTTGTTTCTCGGGATTCTCCTGGGCTCGGTGGCGGTGCTTTTCGTGATTGGAGTGCTTCTGTGCACCGTATTCAAGGTGGAGCTGGTCTTGTGGGTCCGGACTATTTTTCCATTCCTCTACAAAACCACAGGTACACATGTAAACAGGAAACGTCGTTTCTGCACAGTGTCGCGCAGTTACTTGGAAATGCTCAGGTTACATGAACTAGAGTTCACACCTTCCACATGCTGATGTTTTTTCTTGTGTTCTTTGGTTGATTCTTGTAGATGGAGATGGTAAGCAGTATGACGCCTACATCGCCTATCCGAGAGTCCTCGAAGGCTCAAGTGAAAAGGCTGAGTTGTTTGCGATGAGTACCTTGCCGCAGGTCTTGGAGAGCCGCTTCGGTTATAAGCTTTTCATCCTGGGCCGGGACGGTCTACCCGGAGAAGGTAAAGCACTGCGATCTAAAGCTGTGGTGGTTCTGGTACTTGCAAATTGCATATCAGTACAAACAGTAAAGTAGGGCTGTCACGATTCCTCAATTCAATTCAAGCACTCGATTGCAATTTACCCGTGTCGAGTAACCAGCAAAATACTGGAAGTGGCGCTCCATGAACCGCTTTATTAGACCGTGTTCTAATTCTGAACAATGTATTAAAACCATACTACAGCAAAGTGCTATTGTGAATTCACAAAGGCTGCGATTAAATTGTGGGTTTAATATATACGTGCTTTAATTATTTTACGCGTGTCAGAGCGGCTCCACATGAACACGATCATTTACATGCGAGGAGCTTATAATGTTCATCTGGGATCGCAATGGGCGCCATTTCATCAGATTTATAAGGTCATAAATATAAGGTTTATAAACCTGCGCCAACACAGCAGAATACATCAACGTTTCTAAAAATGCAAACTGTTCATCACGATTTCAAGTTTAACCCCTCGCTCTGAGTTTGCATGTTTTGATGTCCTGTTCAAAAAATCACGGTGGTTGAAGCATTTACATCGTATAGAAGTGGCCAGATATTAAACATTAAGTGAACATTTGAGTTAAATGTGGTTATAAAAGTATTAAAAGTATAATAATCACCATGTCCTCTTCAGGCATCTGTTATTATACATAATGCACATAAGTTGATTGTTTTATATTTTGTATATTATATGATGTATTTGTTCTTGATTTTTACTAAAAATATTAAACAAAATGAGAAATTTCACTGTATATTTTCACTTGTTTTTCATAAACAAAAAATAAATTGAGTAATCAAGAAAAATAATATAAATAATTCGATTGGTGCGTTAATTCTCATGTTTAATATGAGAATTTTCTCATGACTCACTTCAGTCTTCAGTGACGTCTCCATCACGACATACTTTAGAGGCTCATTTCCCTCCCATGTTTTCCAGCTGTGGTGGATGTAGTTCAGGAAGCTCTGAGCCGCTGTCGCAGACTTCTGCTGCTCTACACGGCGTCTTCGCTCTGTAGCCCGGAGGCGCAGGAATGGGCCGAGCAGCAGACGGGATTGTACCGAGCCCTCGTGGAGGACTCCATGAGCATCGTTCTCCTGGAGCTGGAGGAGATCCGTGAGCTCGAGCGGCTGCCTCCCTGTGTGCGTCTCCTCAAGGAAAAACAGGGAGCTTTGCAAGCCTGGAAAAGAAGGAAGAGGTGGATGGGCTGGGACGGGAAGTTGGAGGACCGTTTGACCTCTCTCGACCCTTCGGCACGCTTCTGGCGGGAGGTGCGCTACCATATGCCTGTCAGAGGAAAAGCGAAAGAGAGAAACTGGTTTAGTTTCTGAACACAGTTGCTCCGGGTCGAGTTGAAGTGACGCAGTCAATGATCTTTGTCGTCACTATAGAGTACAACAGTGACGGACACTTTTTCTGCAGCTTTTGTCCCAGAGAAACTCTAGTAAAGAAATATAAACAGCCAAAACCAGTCAGCTCCCACACGATTCACAACACTTTTTTTGCGATCCTTGGCTGGGCCGGGACTAACCACTCATCCCATGAGGCATTTTGAATATATATATATATATATGTGTCTTTGTTTAATGGAGGGAAATTACTTCGATTTTTACTTCTGGAAGTCAATTGTTCCTCTGATTACAAGCAGAACTCTTGCCGGGAAGACCCAGAAATCTGACCTGAGGTCTGTTGAACATGAAAGAAGATCTGAACACTTGTTCTCAGGTGAAAGTGAGCTCCTGCACACCAGTCATTCTGTGGACACATAATAGAAAGCTGTAAATACAATGGCAGATGTAAAATATACAAAAAAATGGATTCACACACAATCTGTTGTCCAGTAGTGGTTTTTTTTTTTTAAATCCAAATATTTTTAATTTTTTAATGTACAGTATGAGTTGCATATTTACCATGAATATGAAGAGACAGAGAAAGACATTTTTTAACTGCCCCTGTTGTGCTTTTTCAGATATTCCCTTTCATGCAGTGTGTACTGAAGCTGTTTGTGAATGTAAAAGGTCTCAAGGATTAAAGTACAGATAAATGCAGTTAGTGGCACACTTCGGTCTTGAGAAGCTAAAATGGCTGCCGTGAACACGCGAGCGATGTTGAGGGTAATGCCTTACAGGGCGCCCTCTCCTGGACAGGCGTGAATTTGGATTTCCTTCGGCCTGAGGCGTATTCGTGTCACTTAAGGGACTTGACATTTGCCAAAAATAAAATAACTTTTTTGTTGTTATTAAAAAAAACAAACAAGCAAGGGGAAAAAGTATCGCAACACATTACTTTACATAAAAACTAACGCAATTATTTACTTTTCTAGGGAGTAACCCAATATTGTATTATAGTAACTTTGCCCGACACTGCCCCCTTTGTGGCCGATATGTGCCCTCGATGTTCACTTTCGCCGGTCCCTTCTACCCAACAGTCAAAGCGGCATGAACTCGCAGGAAGATCTGTGTGGAACAGGGCCGTTGTCCCCAAAAGAACGAAGCGATTCTGAACCGCCTGAAACGAGGCGTCAGTAATTCTAGTCTCACGTTCTGCTGAACCTCTGTGTGTTTGTAACTCATTTGCATAATGCCAGAATATGTTCTTCATTGGCTGCCTGCGAACGATGACGTCATCATTACTGTGTGTGAAGTGCTGAGGAAGCCAGATTCGCTAAAGGTCGGTTGTTTTCTCAGAAAGGCAGGGTTTAGAGAAACCGAATTCTTCATTGAACCGTTTCAGACACTGAGCTGATGCTGCACTGGATATTATGAAGAAAAAAGGTTTTTTTTTAATTTTGTTTGTTTTTTACTTTGAATGTAAACCTGTTGTAGGAGACGCAAAAACAACATTAGGACAATAGGGGCATTTTAATCTTAAAATACCAGGTTTATCCATTGTTAATTTGACTTTCTGAAAAACTTAGGTTTAAAACATTCCTCTGTTTGTTTTGCATCCCATTTGTCCAAACCAATGACAAAACCCGTTTGAGGACAGTCACTGGTTTTGCTATTCCGCTTCATCAAGACAAGTACAGAAATGACAGAAGATTTACAGAAAAGACGACAACCACAAAGAGTGACCCAGATACTGTTTCACAGGTTTCCGTTCAATGCTGTTAGTTTCTGTGTTCACACCTCAGTCATCAGACTTACACAACTGGAATTCAACAATTTAACATCTGTGAGCATCTGTATCATTAGAGGCTGCTTTATTCTGTCAAAACAAAAAAAACTATTCCACTCTAACCAACTGAGAAAAATGATTTCAAATTCACCCTTGGTTCATTTCATTATGATTGAAATGATTTATGATTTTTACAATGAAACTGAATCTGTACTGGACTGACTTAAGCTAAACAATGCCAATATTTTTTCTAGAGCCGAAACTAACATTCGGTTGTCACTGTAAAGCTGCTTTGAAACAATTTATATTGTAAAAAGTGCTCTAAAGGCTAAATAAAGGTGTGTGTGTGTATGTATATATATATGTTGCAGCTTTCAGCCTCCTTGTAAGAGCGTCCGACTCCGATGCCGGTAGACCTGGGTTTGACGCCCGTTCAGAGCGGGTCGAGGAGTTACATATGCAAATAAAACGACTACTTTTAAGGTTTCAATAAATTTGGGGAGAATAAAATGTCAAAATGTGAGTGAAATAAAGTTCCATTGTCCATCAGTGTAACACTTATATTTATGTAAACTCTATAACAACTCTATACGTACTAAACTATATAGAAGAATAAGTGAGCATATACTACTTTTTTTTGCATTTTAAATGAGTAAAAATTCTTGCTGACAAATGGGCAAAACTTGGGATAGTGGCAAAGTTTTAAAAATGTAAAATTACAAGTAATTAGCATTTGGGGTAAAAGTATTAAAGTAGTCTTTAATATGATATAAATCGATTTTTTTCTTGTAAATATCCCTGATGATTGTTACAAGGAATTGCATTTTAGTGGCTGTCATCTGTAAATCATGGTAAAAATGTATGATATTTAATTTTTGCTCAGACAAAACAAAATTTAACAAGATTCAAAGCTCTGTTACACTTACTGTTTTGAAGCTTGAAAACCTTTTTCGTCTCTGACCCGTATATAAGAGCACACATAGATGTGGACTGAAGTCGGGCTGGGGGATGCTGTGGTGTCAAACCGCAGAGTTCAGCAGAAACCGTGTAAAGTGTGTGTGGAGGAAATTCCGAAAAGGCGCTTCGGGGCTCATTCTGTGAGATCCTCCACCCGCGGTAAGACGCTCCTGCTGCTCTTCTCACACTTTCATGCTTTTTACTCTTCTCAAGCAAACCAGAATTTCTATGCTTTTGTGTTTCTGTACTACATGTATTTCGACTTTCCAAGTTTCAAAATCCGTCATAAGACGCTCATCTTCCACCCGTGACGTCACACACTGTGCGGAATACCCGATGAAACGTCATTTGTCGTTTGTCTTTGAAGTTTATTTGGATACTTTAATGAGCGTAAATAGTATGTTGTATATGATAAGCCACCCTGCAGGTTGTCGTGTTTCTCGGGAGAAAACGGGAAATGTGACAGCTCGACGGTTTCGTATCCCGACCCGATGTCAGTCACGACGGACAAAGTTTCTTTCTTTCTTTCTGCGGTTTTCTTCAGTGTTTCTTGTGTTTCAGGCGCTGCTGTCAGAACCGGTCAGACCGCCGCTGGAAAACACGTTCAACTGCCTTAAATGCCTCGAAAAACGGACATGAGCTTTTCCACTTTTTATTTGCGATGGATTTTACTACCCGCGCTTTGGGTTGCAGGTGAGAGTCTGTTTTCAGTGAATCCTGTGTTCATGTTGTTAAAGGAGGAAGGGTGGAGTCCGAGCACGTTTGTCGTGGTCACTGTCGTGGTCACTGTTGGCGTTCAAACACCCGACAGAATAAATAAAAGCGTAACATATCTAGGGTTGAACGGAGCTTGATTAGCGATTGGATCATTTAGCAAAGTTTATCATGATAGATGTTGAAGTTTTATTTATAACTATGTGTGGTTCCTTAATTCATAAGTTTAGTGCCAGTTTACACACCGATCTGAGCGCGTTCTGTGCTCTCCACTGAACTCTGTAAAAGCGCAACTGATGATTAAAATGCTCACATTGGTTCATTGTCAATTTTACTTTCCTTTCAACCTTCAGAAGAAATAAAGACTTCATAATTAATGCGTACATCGCGCGTGTATAATAGATTTACACAACGCCTTTTTTATTGAAATATTAAATAAAATATTAAATATGCAATGAGTTTTTTTGTTGTTTTTTTTGTTATTAAAAATAAAAAGTAAGGAAAAGCCGAATCCGAAATCACATTCTTTCTCGAGCTGTTGTTGTTGGATGCGTTATTAGTTATGAAAGTAATGAAGTAACTTCAGCAAAATAAAATAAGGGTCAGGGTTCTTTATAGGAAGTATAAGAGACACTCAAAATATTTGTACACCTGAACACATTTGTTTTGCTTTACCTATTTATGTACAATTTCATGTTAAAATAATTATATGATATAACATCTTAAATGTGACATCTGATTAATAATATGAAGTGAGAATTTTTTAGAACAGTGGCACTTAAAAAATAGAACTAAAATGTTGAGGGGTTTATGAAATACATATTATTTATATTTCAGAGAACTTCGAGAATTCGTATGGGCTGCTTGAACATAAAGGTTGTGCATACACAAAATCGCTTAAAACTAGGTGTTCATACGCCATATACCCTAAAGTACAGCCTGTGTGTCGTCACGTCCTCGCGTAACATTGGCTGAACGACTGATGCTTATGGTACACTTATCTGGAAACGCTTCAGGAGTTTCAAAGTCGTCATCTGGTTGGTTGAATTCTACAGGACATCTGGGAGACGCGTGTTGCGTTCTTTAATGATCCCCCTGGAAACAAATGCTGTGACGCCAAGCCTTAACCTTAACCCTAACGCCGTCATGTTTACAAACACGCATACCTTTTTCGAATGAATAATTTACTAGATGCACGCCGATCTGTTATTGAAGGGAAATTGACTTTTACGGCCCTAAACATGACGCAAAACAAAACAAACTGTGATTGGTCACGTTACATGTCAATCGAACGTCCTCTTGGGCCAATGAAAGCTGCGATAGAGACCAGGCCTTCTGCCGTCTGTCAAAAGGTCTTTCTCTGCAAGACTAGCCTGTGCGGGACAAATTCCTCCTGTGTGAGTTTAATACCTCTTCAATGTTTTAAAGGGGCCATGAATTGAGAAATCAACTTTTCCTTGAGCTTTTGATATACAAGAGATCATTTACATTTAATCATTTAGCAGATGCTTTTATCCAAAGTGACTTACAAGTGAGGCTTTATTTTATTTCTCCGTTTATCTTTATTTGTTTATATTCACTACATTTCACTGTGGATTCTTTGATAAATCAAACGCATTTCGGCGCAGACTTTGCAAACAGACTTTTACGATATGGACTCGACAGTAATGAAACTGTTAATTCTAATGCCTGGTCTGATATTAATGATTCATGTACAGTCAGATGATCTTCAAATCGAACCAGTGACTAAACGCTCAACTTCACATTGTTTCTCTAAGTGGGATAAAGTTAATCTGTTAGATAAACAGTGATTAAATTATACATAGAAAGCAATCAAAGAACGCTCCCTTTACTGTCGCTGGAGCTGTCAATCAAACGGTGTGAGTTTATCAGTGAATCAGAGTTCTGGATTCGCACCAAAACACCCGTTTTATTCAACAAATCTCTTAGTTACATCGTGTTTGCACAGTTAGTTATGATGAAAGCATTTGTTAGTGTGCAGAAATTGAGTTGCGATGACGAGATCACTGCTTTCATGAGCTCAACAACATGTCTGTGATCGACTGCAACGATCATCACTGCAACCTTTCATGCCACGATCTAAATATAATGCCATAAATCTAAATATAATCAACACTGTTCACGATTAGTTAACCTTGAGAGATGTAATATTAAAAACGTACTAAAAGAGAGAGTCATATTCAGCTCTTTCATATGCAAAGATATCAGCCAATCACAGCAGTGGGCGTTTACACTGAAGTCTCACTGCAGACACGCCCCTTAAAACAGAGCGCTCAAATCAGAGGGCAAAAATGCCTTTTATTTCTAAATATGACAATTTTTGATGTAAAAAGTATAATAACATAATAAGTGCTCCACAGGAAACATTATAAAACAATAAAACAACACACTTCATGGTCCCTTTAAAGGCGGGGGAATGGTCAGCAACCTTGTACGCAAGTGTTGCCATTTGTCCTAATCCTGATGTTTAATTGACTAATAATGTGCAAATCATAATTGCAAAAATAATTTACGGTTGTTACTGTTAAAAAGGTCAAATTAAATGATGTTGAATAACTAGTTCTTTTGAATATAGTCCTGTATTAAAACAGTAATCAGTCCCTCACTAGCACATGTCCTTCCAGGTTTTCCTCTTGAAGACAGTGAGATGCACATGACAGATCGCAGGACAGCTGACTTCGTTGCTGGTCTTGTATTTCAACTTCAGTGCAACTGTAACAGTCCAAATGTGAACTGGAGTCGTGTTCCCAGTCAGAGCCTGGAAAACATCACTGGAATAACCATTAAAGACGATGTGCTGTGGTTCCTCCCCGCTCAGCCCGTCCACAGCGGAGAATACTCTTGTCTCTGCAGGTATTGCTTCAATTCAAGTTTCTGTTGATTTGGTTATTTTAACACTCTTAGCGCTAACAAGCCTCTTTTTATATGAAAATGAAATGGCTGAATGATCAGAGTTCTTGTTCAAAACAAATATCATCCTCTTGTTTCAAATTCAAGGTGTAGGGCATAAAGATGCTAAACATGCATTAAAAACATCTCTGCACTGTAAGATTTGTGTTCAGGATGCCGTATCGTCTGTTCTTTCATCCCAGCTGTTGTTCCTCTTGTGTTCTGTGTGACAGAGAAGACGATGAAACCTGGGAAACGATATTTAATGTCTCCGTTCAGAATGAAACATGCCCCCCTATGAACAGAAAAGATGAAATTAAGATGATAGAGAAACTCGAATGTTTCCTTCCGCACATCTTTGAGTTGGATCCTGGAGCTCAAGTGACCTGGAGAAATGTAAGTGTGAAAACGTCACCGCAGAACCATAAATGACACGCATCGCCACCATTTCATATGCCACGTTCTATTTCTGTAATGTCGTGGCTGGAGCAACAACATACAAAGTATGACAATGATAATCTCAGGTATTGATTATGTGCTTTATTTAATGTTAAAAGCATCTAAAGCGAGTCTGAACATCATTTACAGCTGTACTGAAAGTGTTAATGGATAATTCATCTCAGATCCTGAAAATAAATGAAAGGAAACAAGAACTTTCAAACTGTGAACAAGTGTGTTCTCTGACAGATTGTTTCAGACACTCAGTGTATTTTTAATAATATTAAAATGGTGTGATATTTATGAATTTGATTATGCGCTCATCCTGTTGGCTGTGAGTGCAGTGCTCTTGCAGAGAGACTCCGCCCACAAGCTCTTCTGATTGGCTGTGCTCTTGGATTGAATCGGTTGTCTGGAGTGTCTGTCATGGAGAAAATATTTTAGGACTGCAATGAAAATTAATGTTGACAAATAAAAATATGACATGAAAACATGAGAATATGACTGAAAAAAATACTGCTAGATTATGATGCATTATTGTTATCGAAAAAGTGAATAGACAAATTGTTTATTGCAGAATCATATCACATCACGTCTGGTTAGGATGTGGAGTAAGTCCTTGTCTAAGCATTTCTTCTTGCTCTGTTCACAGGAGTGGCCACAAGATTTACATTAACTCTGTGTAGAATAAACAGAACAGAATTGTGCATTGCTGAAAAGACCAGCTCAGACCAGCCTGATAAAAATGACTAAAAATCATTTGACTTTAGTCATCAGTATATTAAGCTTTGTGGGATCTGAAGCTGCTGACGTACACAGTCTTCTCATTTAAAGGATTCACTTTCACATGTGAACATGCTCACTGTAATCTCTCTTTTCTGTCCCTCTGTAGAACTGCCTTCCACTCGATGTGACGTATGGTAAGGATTTCCCGCTGAACAGATCCTCGGATAATGTTGGACTGTACACTTGCTTTGTGAACTTTACTTTTGAAGGGAGAAACTACTCTGCCGCCCAGACTACAAACATCTACAACAAGCCTGCAGATTTTGGTAAATGACAATTCACAACTCTAGTGGCTATATTTCAAAACCTAGTTAGCTATCTATCATTATAGTCTACTATGATTATTAACTAAATGTATATTCATATTTGACACTTTTTCACTGAAATTGTCACAATGCTTTCTGAGTTTGTATTCTGTGTGAAGGATGCAGTAGTACAAAAATCAGGTCACTTAGAAATTTGAATTATTAGCATCAGGCATCTATGATGCTTTAACATGCTGCCTATTTTTGAATTTAATTAGTATGTTCACTTTTATAAACATGAAGACTAAAGAAGCCAGAAGTTGAAAAAAAAAGCAACTGAGCAGAAAAGTGCCTGGCGTCATTTGCGTTTTTTCCCATTGTCCAATTGAATGAATGGAGAGACGGCTTTCTGTCGTGCTGACGGATGTTTGCGGTTCTTTGGACACTTCAAAGATGCGCTACACTGACAGGACAGCTGATCCAGTGGTTGCCTAGCAACATAAATAACCGCAGCGCACTGAACTTTTTTTCTAAAATCAACTGAAAAATGCATTCTGTCTGATCGGGGCCTTAAAGGGTTCATTTCTGGCATTAATTCCTCTCCCTCATGTTGTTCCACACCTGTAAGACCTTCGCTCATCTTCAGAACACAAAAGAAGATATTTTTAATGAAATCTGAGAGGTTTATGAACCAGACAAATTAATGACAGAATTTTATTTGTGGGTGAACTAACCCTTTAAGAAATGGCCTGATAATATCCGCACACATATTCTTGTTTTTGTGGTTTGATGGATGTGAAGACGTGATGAGTGTTTTTGTGGGTAATGTTCACAGTGGTGACGAAGCCTGAAATCATCTACCCAAAGAAGGAAACACACAGAGTAACACTTGGTGAGTGATGACGTATTTAACTCTTCTGTTGCGGTACGTGTGAAATAGAGTTAGCACTTGTACATGTTTTCACTCGAGGCCGATTTATGTTTTGTGATCTGTGAAAAAATGAATATCAGCATTTAAGAGTTGTCTCTTTCATTTCATAAGTGTGAATTTCAAATTGGTCAGTATTAAATTGAATTTGAATTAGAATGACATGAAGTCGCATTTATTGAATTGCACTGTAAAGAAACAAAGTCATGAAACCGAATCAATTTGAAAAGTGTAATAATATTCATGTGACCACAGGTGAACGTTACAGTGTGAGCTGCAAAGCTCTTGTTGGGAAGAACGACATGGATGAAACTTCGATATACTGGATCAGTGTCTCTGAATCTCTCACTCTGAACTACACGAACACCATGTAAGGACAAACTATAAGTAACGAGAGAGACTTCTCTATGATGTGACCATAAAGCATTTAGCTTCTGCATGTCATGTTTTTCCAGCCTGAAGGAGAGCGGCCAGAAGTACTTGGTGTCTGTTTTATCCATCTCAAAAGTTACAGAGAAATATCTGAACACTACTCTCACCTGTACGGTTCAACATCCAGTAGGTTCAGATTCTGGAAGTGTCTTGCTCCTCCCAGGTGAGCTCTCGGTTATATTGAATATTACTATTGATTCTGCTCCCTCTTTTCCAGCCTGCTTCATTCTCTCTGTCTCTCCAGCTAGTCAGAAGGAGTGTCATTACTGGATTGGTTTCGGTCTGGTGGTTCTAGTCACTTTACTGGGTGCCGTGGCGTTTCTCTGTAGAGTGGATCTGGTTCTGGCTTACAGGGGTGTGTGTCCGTCTGCTGCCAGACGCAGAGGTATGTGTTTACCGACTGTTTTCTCTTGAGATGCTTTCAAAGATGGAAACGAAAGCATTTTTCACAAAACTCAAACTGGTTTGATGATGAATGGCAATAAATGTTTATTCTGAAAAACAAGGGAGTGAATTTCAAAAAATTTAAATTATATTCATGATAATTAGAATTTTTGTAATGAGAAAAAACAATTAAAGTAGTCCTGATATAGGCTTATGGAACAACAACAACAACAACAATAGTAATAAATAATTAATATCTTTCTGCCTTTTGATTTTAAGGTAAAATAGGGCATTGCCATGTTTAACCAGGGTTATCAGTTTTTTTTTTAAAAATTGTAATTTGGGTTGTGGACAAAATCTTCCTCTTTAAACAGTGGAATATTGACTTCAAATCTGCCTGAAAGATGAACTACATAATTGTTCAATACAAGCATGAATCAGATAAGAAAGAGATTTTAAGTTCCAAAAAGGCCAAATATATAATATAAATCAGCACACAGTTGATCAGAGACAAAACCTGCACAGCACAGCGTGTTCATCATTATTTTTCATCAAATTGTAATTTTATTGTGTATTGATTGTTCTCATGCTTCATTTAAGATGGAAAGTCGTATGATGCGTATGTGAGTTATCTCCATGGTGATCAACTCCGCTCATCTTCAGCAATGACCTTTGCCCTGCATTTTCTTCCTGCGGTGCTTGAAGATCTTTACGGTTACAAACTGTTCATCAGTGGTCGTGATGAACTTCCTGGGGAAGGTAAACATCCTGTCACATGAACACAGCTGCACACAAACTCTACAGCGAAAAATGTGGATCAACCATTTTCAGGCTTTAGACGATATACAGTATGGATTTTTATGTATTTGATCTGAAACAGCTTGATTTCTGCCACACGTGATTCCCTCAATCATTCCATCAAATCGGCAATAATGAATAAAATCATGTTCATATTATGACTGTATGTTTTCACACTGTTTTTCACTAAATGAAAAAGATCATATTTAATCATTGTCATGCAACATTATAACATCACATAGTCATAAACGTCTGAAATTTACCTACAGATACCTCTAATAAAATATTTTAATATATTAATACTTCCTTGTGGAGACATCAGTGAACATCTGAGTGATGCTGCGGCTTTGGAATCATTGAAGATGAAGTCATTGAAACATCTCAGTATTAATGCTCAAATAATAGCTGCATAAAATCACTAATATTCACAGTGTTGCTTACAATGAATATTTAATTTTTAATGTTTTTGAAAGTCTCTTCTCCTCATCAAAGCTGCATTTATTTGATACAAAACACAGTAAAAACAGTGAAATATTATAATATTAATAATATTATTTTAGATTATATAGCTGTTTTCTATGTGAATATATAGTACAGTGTAATTTATTCCTGAATGTTCAGCATCATTACTCCAGTCTTCAGTGTCACATGATCCTTCAGAAATCATTCTGATATGATGATTTGATGCTCAACAAACATTTATGATTATTAGCAATGTTGAAAACTGTTGCATCTAATTTTTTTTCAGGATTCATTGATGACAGAAAGTTCAAAAGAACAACAATTATCTGATTTTTTTTAAAATTGAAAGTGTATATTGTAAGGTAAACGTCTGACACTAATCAACTCTCTTTCTCAGCGGTGCATGACGTGGTGGCTGACAGAATGAGCCGAAGTCAAAGGCTGATCATTGTTCTTACATCACAGAGCTGTACGAAGTCTCCGACCGACACCATCAAGAAACCCCTCATGTCAGAGCCTGGCGTTCGACTGGAAGAACTGTCATCGGCGTACGAGCAGCGAGTAGGTCTCTATGACGCTCTTGTGAAGCAGGGTCTGAAAGTCATCCTAGTGCAGGTGGAGGACGATGTCGAAGAGGCTCTGCTGCCCGAGTCTCTGCGGTACATCTGCCGCACCAAAGGCATCCTCAGATGGAGGCAGAACGGTGGTGATCGTGCAAACAGAAGGTTCTGGAAATACATGCGTTACCGCATGCCTCCGGCTCAGAGGCGCTGAATGAAGCGTGATGAACTAGTGCAGCCACGCAGTCTGTGTTTGCACCCTTTCTCTCATTTTTATTTGGTAGTTTTTATTTTTCTTGATTTATTATTAATTATTCTTTTTCTAGAATTTTTTATAAAGAAAAGTCAGCACTATTTTGACCAGTTCATTTCAGACAAGTTAATGTTAATTATTTTTACAGAAAATAAAAAAACTATGCAATAAAACATTCACTGATTTTGTTCATAGCCTATAAAATATTGATCTTACATGGTGCAAATATAAATAATAATTGATCAAAAATCTATTTTATCTATCTATATTAATTGCTATGTTGGTTGGCAGCTGAATTTGTTTTTATTATTTGGTGAAAGAATAATTTATAGATTTCATAATTTATTAAAATTGTGACTATTGCATGTTATGAAAGTAATAAATATTATAGTGATTTTCATCAGAGTTCAATTTTTTGGGGGGGGTTTTTTACATTAAAAAGAGCAGTAAGAGCAGTTACCACTATCACTGACATTTACAGTGATACCAGGAAAAGTTGTTTTGGCTGCAGACCTAACCCTAACAGCTCTAGAGGAAAATAATGTCATTATCCAATGTCATAATCCAGCTCAGTTCAGTTCTCACTGTTTTCTCCTGAGCTGCTGTATAGATAAATTAACTAAATGAATAGCTAATGATTTTTTACTACAGAATGAATAAATACTGAATTTACTTAAGATGGACAATGACATTTTCTTCTAGAGCTGCTGTGTAGCCAAAATTATTTTCCTGTTATCACTGTAAAGCTGCTTTGACACAATCTTAGTAAAAGCATTATATAAATAAATGTGACTTGACTTTGAAGTGGGCTCAAACATCTTTTTGTGATAATGTCTACTAATTAATGGGAAACACTGGTGTTACCCATAAAACAATAACATTAACTTGAATTTTGACTTTGACTGTGTTCCTCTCGTGCAGAACTCACAAACGTGCACACTTGGTTGTTGTAGTTGTAGTTTAAAGTTTCTTTTCCTTTTATTTAGTATTTGTGCACATCACATGCGCGTGTAGGGCGCGTGTGCATATGTGTGTGCGGTCAAACTGAAAACAATTTACAATTAAATTCAGTACTTTACATCACCATATAACCTCCACAAACATTTCAACATCAGCCTCAGACGGCAAACTTTAAATTACATGCTAGATAAATCAAAATATATCGCATTTCTCCGTGAAGATACTATATTAGCATTAAGCACAATAATGTATGTAATATAATCAACGACACAACCTCAAAACAGTCACTGTGTCATAATCGCTCACTAAACTTAGTTTATAGATTCGAAAATACAACATATATTGCGCAAGTGTTCTGAAAACAACATAAACACAATATACAAATTAGCCGATTAGGCGCTACGCCACTAATTACAAACAGCGATTCACATGTCAAACATAATAGAAACTAAACTCTTTAAACAACACAAACCCTCACTCACCACGCTGGGAATGTTCAGTCCAAGTCAACAAATTCAACTTAGAAATAGAAATATTGCTCAAACTTCGACAACTTTCTATCAGTGAGTTCTCTTTTTTTTTTACTTGATCCCATGATCTTAGAATCAGCATCTTAGAGGGGCAGCACCCAACAACTGGGGAGGAACAATGTAGGTTTTTCTCTAATGCTATAACCAACTATTGCTCCTTCCCGGCCTAAAAAGACTTGCATCCCTTCTTGATTTGTTTTATATTCTAATCTGTTATTCTTAAGATTGACTCTAATATGTGAATCTGATGGAGTATGTGGGTACAACAAATGCTGAAGCTTTCTCAGTTGTTTCTGTGTGAGAGGCTAAAATTCAATGAAAATACGTGGCGATTCTTTACAGGACGGATTCGAAAATACAACATATATTGGTATGGAAACATGGTTCCAGTTTCAGTCTAAATCACCACTTAACTTTATCATCACTATTAATCTGATATTGTCTAATATTGCCTATAACATTAATCTGACATCGCTAGTTTTTAATCTTTTAATCTAAATCACTATCGCAACGCGTTAGCATTACGCTAGTTTGTAAACTTGTTATTCGTGCCCACCGTCATTTCTGTCGCACTCTCCTTTTTCTACAAGTTCATCAAGTTCATCAAAAACAAAATAGAGACACCAGCCACCATAGTCACATGTTTGCCGGGAGCCAGAGCGCCTGACATCAAAGCAAATTTAAAAGTGCTGGCTAATGCTAATCGTAAATACTCTAAGATTGTTATTCACGTCGGTGCTAATGATGTTCGACTTCGCCAGTCGGAGATCACCAAAATTAACATTGAACGTGCGAGTTCACACACCTCTTTAAGGTCAGACACTGTAATTTTTTCTGGACTCCTTCCTGCTCGTAGGAGTGATGAGATAATTAGCAGACTATCATCACTCAATGGCTGGCTGTCTAAGTGGTGTCCACAGAATAATATAGGTTTCATTGACAATTGGAAAATTTTTTGGGGCAGACCTGACCTGTTGAAAAGAGATGGTATTCATCCCTCCTGGGGTGGTGCCGCTCTTCTCTCTAGTAATATGGCACATAGTCTTAGAGCTCAACCTTGACTAACTGGGGCCCAGGTCAGGAAGCAGACAGACTGGCTAAACCGACCGTCTGCTAGCTGTCTCACGTCACAGAATTCAGATAAATCCCAACACATAGAGACTCTTTCACCTAGATATCATCACATAGAGACTGTGTCTGTACCCCGAACTAATAAATACAGAACAATTCCAAACCCATTTAAGGATGATAATTTAATTGATGTTCAACAAGTAAAATACAGAGATAATAAAGATAAACAAATGATAAAGCTTGGGTTGCTGAATATTCGATCCCTTTCTTCAAAAGCACTTATTGTAAATGATATTATCACAGAAAATAATCTAGATGTGCTGTGTTTGACAGAAACCTGGCTAAAACCAGACGATTACATTACTTTAAATGAGTCTAGCCCTCAAGGTTACTATTATCGACACGAACCTTGTCAGAAAGGTAAAGGGGGAGGTGTTGCTGTAATCTATAGTAATATCTTCAGTATTACTCAAAAGTCTTTCAAATATATCTCTTTTGAAGTGATGGTGCTCTATGTAACGTTATATAATGTAAGTGACAAATCTCATTTGAAATTTGTGTTGGCTACTGTATACAGGCCACCAGGGCACCATACAGACTTTATCAAAGAATTTGCTGATTTTCTATCGGAGTTAGTACTGGCTGTGGATAAAGTCCTTATTGTTGGTGATTTTAATATACATGTAGATAATGAAAAAGACGCATTGGGATTGGCATTAACAGATATTCTAAGCTCTATTGGAGTTAGACAACACGTGTCAGGACCAACTCATTGTCGTAATCATACTCTAGATCTAATATTGTCACATGGAATTGATATTGATGCCATTGAAATTCTGCAGCAGAGCGATGACGTCTCAGATCATTATCTAGTCTCATGCGTGCTACATTTAACCAAGGCTGGAAAACAGTCTCTCCGCCACAAATATGTTAGAACCATCACTTCTACCACTAAAGATTGCTTTATAAATAATTTTCCTGATCAGTTTCATCATCTTAGCAAACCAGACAGCTTAGAAGAACTTGATGTTGCAACAGAAACTATTGACGCTCTCTTTTCCAGAACTCTAGACTCTGTCGCTCCTTTGCGCTTAAAAAAGATTAAGGATATTAGTCCAACGCCATGGTATAACGAGCACACTCGGGCCCTTAAGAGAGCAGCCAGAAAAATGGAGCGCAGCTGGAAGAATTCAAAACTAGAAGTTTTTCGTATTTCATGGAGAGAGAAAATGATGGAGTACAGAAAGGCCTTAAAAACCGCTAGATCTGCTTATTTTTCAAATCTTTTAGAAGAAAATAAACACAACCCTAAGTATTTATTTAATACAGTGGCTAAATTAACAAGAAATACAGCCTCAACTTCTGATGTTTCCAAACAGCACTGCAGTAATGACTTTATGAACTTCTTTACTTGCAAGATTGACAACATTAGAGAGAAAATTATAGCCATGCAACTGTCTACTACAGTATCACATCAGACAGTGGATTGTAGTATCCCTGAGGAAAAATTCCATTCATTCGCTGCTATAGGAAAGGAAGAATTGTCTAAACTTGTTAAATCATCGAAATCAACAACATGTATGTTAGACCCTATACCGTCTAAGCTATTGAAAGAGAGGCTTCCAGAGGTCATAGATCCTCTTCTTAAGATCATTAATTCATCTTTATCACTAGGTTACGTACCGAAAAATTTTAAGCAGGCTATTTATCAAACCTCTTATTAAAAAACCACAACTTGATCCTAGAGAATTAGTCAATTACAAACCGATCTCCAATCTACCTTTTCTGTCAAAAATACTAGAAAAGGCAGTATCATCTCAACTGTGTTCCTACTTGGAAAGAAATGGTATCTGTGAGGATTTCCTGTGAGGATTTAGACCGTACCATAGTACTGAGACTGCTCTCATTAGAGTTACAAATGATTTGCTCTTATCATCAGATCGTGGTTGTATCTCTCTATTAGTGTTACTAGACCTCAGTGCTGCTTTTGACACTATCGACCACAACATTCTTTTGAATAGACTAGAAAATTATGTTGGCATTAGTGGAATTGCATTGGCATGGTTCAAATCATGCTTATCCTAGCGTTATCAGTTTGTAGTAGTAAACGAAGAGATGTCATTTCGATCACAAGTTCAATATGGAGTACCACAAGGCTCAGTTCTAGGACCGTTGCTTTTCACTCTGTACATGCTACCCTTGGGAGATGTCATTAGGAAGCATGGCATTAGCTTTCACTGTTACGCTGATGATACTCAGCTCTATATTTCCTCGCGCCCTGACGAAACCTACCAATTCTCAACATTAACAGAGTGCGTAGCTGATATAAAAAATTGGATGATTAGTAATTTCCTACTACTAAACTCATAAAAAACAGAGATTCTAATTATTGGACCAAAACCTTCTGCACATAATAACCTAGAATACTGTCTAACACTTGATGGCTGCTCTGTTAAGTCGTCTTCGTCAGTTAGGAACCTGGGTGTGCTCTTTGATACCAATCTTTCATTTGAAAGCCACATTTGTAGCATATGTAAAACTGCATTCTTCCATCTTAAAAATATATCTAAATTACGACATATGCTCTCAATGACAAATGTGGAACAGCTAGTTCATGCGTTCATGACCTCAAGACTAGATTACTGTAACGCTCTACTGGGTGGTTGCCCTGCTCGTGTGATTAGCCCGGTTCTGTCAAAACTGCACTGGCTCCCTATTAAACATCGTATAGATTTTAAAATCTTGCTAATTACTCACAAAGCACTAAATGGCTTAGCTCCCCAGTATCTGAGTGAGCTCTTAATGCATTATAGTCCTTCGCGTCTATTACGATCTCAGAATTCTGGCCAGTTGTTAATACCTAGATTATCAAAATCAACCGCAGGCGGTAGATCCTTTTCCTATTTGGCACCTAAACTCTGGAACAATCTTCCTAGCATTGTTTGGGAAGCAGATACACTCTGTCAGTTTAAATCTAGACTAAAAACGCATCTATTTAACCTGGCATACACATGACGCACTATAAACTTTTGTCTTCATATCCGTTAAAGGATTGTTAGGCTGCATAGATCAGGTCAGCCGGAACCGGGAACACTTCCTATAACACCAGATGTACTCGTTACATCAGAAGAAGAATGGCGTCTACGGTAATATTTGTCTCTCTGCTTATCCCGAGGTTTACCAATTAACGTGATTGGCTGGATCAGGGTCGGACGGGGAACCTGTGCCTGTGTGCGGCAGCAATGTGGCCCTGTGGTGTCGGCGGAGACTATGTTAACTAGCTCATCCTTTGTGAAGACCTTACCGACTCATCAGCCAGTGGCACATATCCCAACAAACCGTCCCATACCGGCGTGATCAAAAAGATCTTAAACTAGATGGAACTGGATAAAATATTTTGACTGTTGCGATTCCAAATGGGTTTAATGACCTGTAACTCTGCCTGAGTATCGGACAAGTGTTCACTGTTGGCCAGAGGAGAACTGACCCCGACTAAGCCTGGTTTCTCCCAAGGTTTTTTTTCTCCATTTGTTGGAGTTTTGGTTCCTTGCCGCTGTTGCCTTTGGCTTGCTTAAGTTGGGGACACTTGCTTGATATTCAGCAGTGTTTTTGATATGCCTGCATTGGTGTCGTTGTATGTGAACTGATCTGAGCCGGACGATTACGTCACTGTTTTCTGCAGTGCTGATATACATAAATTAACTAGACTAATAACTACTGATCTTTGCAACAGAATGAATCAATAATATATAGAATAAGCTGCACAATGACACCATTTTCTTTGGGAGCTGCTGTGCAGCCAAAATTATTTGCCAATTATTAATGTAAAGCTGCTTTGCCACAATTTGCGTTGTAAAAAGTTTAGTACTTTAAAACTTTTACTCAAGTAATATTCTGAACAGTAACTTCTACCAAAGTCATTTTCTGGTAAGATTTTTTACTCAAGTATTGCTTTCAAGTACTTTATACACCACTGTAGCAAAGTGATTACTTTGAATTTTAATGTCATTTAAACATCAATGTAAACTGTGACAGGCAATTAATATAAAGAGTAACTGGTGATTCTCTAACTCTGACAGTCTGAAAAAGCTGTTAAATTTCTGTTCAGAAGTTTCATACCTTTGCAGAACAATTACAATAATATAACAATTTACATGTTGAATATTTACTGTCCTGTCATTACTGGATGATCTATGACTGTTTTCATGTTTTGCGATAATTGTTTGTGAGTCCCTTGTAATTGTAAAAAGGTAGTTGTGACTTTTTATCTAACAATTCAACTTTTTTCCTGGCAATTGCAATTTTGCGCCTCACAATTGTTTTTTTTTTTCCTCTGAAATCCAACATTTAAACTCATAATTTCATTTTATAAAATCAGAATTTGGAGATATAAACTCATAATTGCAAGTTTTAAGGTGTTCTCATATTTTCCTCATCAACCCTGTGTCTTTGAGAAATTGAAATAGTGCCTTCCTGGTAATTGTCATCCCCTCTCCCTCTCCTTCTGTACCAGTATCCCCATCAGATTCCTTTCCTGCCCTGCCTCCGGAACCCGATCTTGAAACAATTGTCTTTCCACCTCATATAAAATACAGTGCAATATGACATGTTCAGGATTTTCTTTAACCCCACAGCTTTCACAACTTTCACTATTCCTCTTCCCCATTAAAAACATTCAGTCCTGTGGGATCCACTCTCAGACTAGTTATTATAATTTCCTCCTGACCGGTACTTTCCCTATAATTTTTAATAGCTAATAATTAATACTGACAAACTCTTATATTTTGTAATAAAAATCCAGAGCTGTTTCTGAAATGGACTTTTATATCTTTTCTGTGGTGCATCATGGGAGGTGGGAGAAACCAAACTGGGGGTTGAAGGGGATTTTTTTATTTCTATTTATATTACCTCTTTTTGTATTGAAATGCTTTGCAATAGTGAAATATGTTGGTGCATTTTTTTTTTTTTAAATTATGGCACTTGCTAAAAACGTATAATACTGAGGTTTGTTTATTTGGTGAACTTAATTTCTGGTCATTTGCTCACATGTCTGTCAATGGTTGTGCCCATGAGTATAAATCCCCAGTAGCTGATCTTTCCCAGTGTTCTCAGTCTGTGATGGAAGGTGAAGAGTCATGGAGCGACTGAAGGTGAAGAGTCATGGAGCGACTGAAGGTGAAGAGTCATGGAGCAACTGAAGGTGAAGAGTCATGGAGCGACTGAAGGTGAAGAGTCATGGAGCGACTGAAGGTTGGTGGTTTTGAGTGTGATGTTTGTTTGAACGTTTGTCTTGTTATGGAACAGCTTCCTTTTCTCATTAGAGGTAAGTTGTCAGTAGCTTAAAGGTTTAAATCCATTGAGTCTGATATAAAGGGAAAAATACATTGTCTAAATGCTCAAAGAGAAATCTGTTCTGTAGGATGACACAGAATGTTCTGTAGGAATACACTCCTTCAATCCTCTGACTGTAGTAATCTGGTGCTGTTTGTAGTGAGTTGTAATGGGAAAGTGTAAAAGTTACAGTACATATTAATCCCTTTTTACTGCTCTTATAAACAATTCCTTTACTAAGTAATGAAGATTTACACTTAATTTGTAACAAATTTATTGCAGTTCTGTCTGCAGTCTTGTGCTCATCTGCACTTTGAATTTATTCAACCTTGTAATACTTCCTTACATTTGTTCCTTCTCTTTATACTCATAATATATATGCATCTGTCCCATTGGTTTAATCCATTTTAGTTGTATTTTTCTTAAATGACTTCAAAGTAGCTTCATGCCACTTTATTTTGGCCTTTATGCTCCTTTGCATCTTTTTGTATTATGCCCTTTTGTATGCACCTTTTTTTTTTAAGCCCCTTTCCTTTTCAACATTTTGCTTGTTCTTTTTCCATAGGCATTTATACTCTTGTGCCTTTTTTTCCCAATCGTTTTTGTTTTGTGCCTTTTTTTTTAAAAATTATACCTGTATGCATTTTCGTATTCTTGAATTCAATCCTCTGACTGTAGTAATCTGGTGCTGTTTTTCTCCCTCTCCATGGCCCTTTTTTTTTTTTTTTTTTTTTTTTTTTTCTTATTACTCCCTTTTGTATTCCCATTTTCTTCGGCCTACTGTCAATATCTAATTTCTATTTTCTTTGTAAATTTTTGTATTTGAATTTCATTTAAAGATGTTAACCTCTTCATTTGTCCCTTTTCTTTGCGCCTTTTATGTTCTTGTTTTGTCAAGCTGTTTTTATTTGTCCTTTTTATTGTATTTCTGCCTTTTTATACCTCATTAGTATTAAATCTTGTAAGTAAGTTAAATCTAGTTTGGATACATTTGAATGTTATAAAGCACTATAAATGTAAACTTTAATTGTTTTATGATAATGCTGTTTTTGTCATTTAACTTATGGCTCATTCCTTGTGTTTTTTTTTTTTTTTTTTTGCCATAATATTCAGCTTTTATGACTCTCGCATGTGTTTTGAATTGTGCCCCTTTTCATTTATGGCGTTGCCCTTCATGCACCTGTGCTCCTTTTCCCCTATGTAATATGTCTTTTAGGGTTGGTCTGGTGTTGGAGTATGATGCTTTAAATGTAGAATTTTTAAATTCTTCAATCTGCCGAAGTTACAGAACTATAAAAAGAACTATAAATGTAACTTTAATTGGTTTATGATAATGCACATTTTGTATCTGCCCCTTTTTAACTTATGGCTTATTTACCTTCTTTTTTTTTTCACTAATAGGAATGGGGGAATAAGGGCACAGGTGCATGAAGTGCAATGCCATATCGATTCCTCGCATGTATGTTTTGAATTATGCCCCTTTTCACTATGGCATTGCACTTCATGCACCTGTGCCCTTATTCCCCCATTCCTATTTGTGTTGTAATTTGGTATTAAAGTACTGTGTATATACTGAATGTTTTTTTTGGTACTTTGTCCATGTATGCCCTCAAGCTCTCATCCCTCTCTTTTGATTTTTTTTTTTCTCTCTGACTGGTTTGTATTTCTACTTTATTTTTTATGGTTTGTATTGGTCTTAGTTCTGACTTGTAATTTTATACCTTTTGTGCAAATTTGCCTGATGTTTTAAGTTTTAACATGTTTTAAATTTTAACTAGTTTTAATTTACTCCCACCATGGAATGGCATGACTTATCACATTGTCTGTGATTTATCATTGATTGCCCCTTTCTATTTGTACAGTAAGACTTTGTATGAAATTTTATAAATTGACTTGATTTTCTGCCTCAATGCTCTGTTCTCTTTTTATCACTAAACTTTTCATCTTAGTTTTACGTGTGCCCTTATAGCCCTTTGTTGATTTGTACTTCAATACAATATAAATTTTAAATGTCATAGACATGCAGTTAACTTGACAAATATCATTCATGGCTTCCTCTGTTATTCCATTCTTAACCCTTATTTGTCTATGTCCCTTTCCCCCGAACTTGTTGTCCATTAGTATTTATTTCATGATGTTTTATGCTTAACATATTTTTTTTTTTTAGCTCTGCCTGGGTGCTTACCTGCAAGGTCTCCACCTGAGTTGCTTGTTCCACTGGGTTAGGGGTTAGGGTTAGGATTAGAAAGAATCCAAGAGCTGAAGCAGCGTCCAGCTCTGGTAATGCGCAGTCCTTCGATACTCCTTCTGGCCGCTCTCGCCTCGGCCGAGGCCAGTCCCCCCGGCCCAAGCCCACCACACCATCACCGATATACTGGACCTTTTTATTATTGAACCACAGACAGTGAGATTGTTTTTTTTTTTTGTTTTTTTTAAAAAATGAACGAGTATCATTTTTAATTGTAGGTGTTATTAATTACGTTATTTTTATAGGTATTTATTAATCTAACCTTCTTACTGAGGGTAGGTTTTAGATATTTATGAATATTTATGGATAATGCTGCTTAATTTATTAGGAGTAGAAAGAGTAGGTTTAGATGGAATAGGGGTAAAGTTATGTGTCTGAGGGGTAAAAAAGGTAGGTTTAGGAATAAGTGGTAAAATGGGTAGGTTTTGGGTATGGTAGGGGTATGTATGTCTAAAGTCTAAAGTCGTGACGTATTGTCAGGTATGGTGACCCATACTTGAAATTTGTGCTCTAGGGGTTAGGGTTAGGGTTAGGGTTAGGGTTAGGGTTAGGGTTAGGGTTAGGGTTAGGGTTAGGGTTAGGTTAGGGTTAGGGTTAGGGTTAGGGTTAGGATTTTTGTAGATCCAGTCAACAGATCCCGAAGGACCCGAAGACGGTTGTGTACTGTCCTTCCGTTCAACTGACCGCTTTGCAGTGACACAGGACCAGGAAGAGCATCATCGCCAGCCCCCCACATCCATCCACACATCGCATCTGCCCGCCCTAGGGTTAGGGTTAGGGTTTGGGGTTGGGGTTTAGGGTTAGGATTAGGGTTAGGGTTAGGATTGGGGTTAGGGTTAGGATTTAGGGTTAGGTTAGGGTTAGGGTTAGGGTTAGGATTAGGGGTAGGGTTTAGGGTTTAGGGTTAGGGTTTGGGTTTGGGGTTGGGGTTAGGGTTAGGGTTAGGGTTAGGGTTAGGGTTAGGGGTAGGGTTAGGATTGGGGTTAGGGTTAGGGTTAGGGGTAGGGTTAGGAGGCTTCAGGTCTCATTTAGGCCTCTGGGAGACCGTGTATCAAGGCGTTTGATCCATTGAGCCTCCGCTTTAAGACGGTCTCGGAGGGACCAGGATGGATTGGCCTGTAGGCCTGTAACTCTGAGTGCCTGTAAACCGTGTATCAGAAAGTGTTGTACTACATGTCGTCTTTTTTCAATTTTGTGTGTGATGTTGTGTGCGTGTTGGTATGTACGTACTCTCAATTCGTTCTTCGTCTGGCCGACATACTGTTTGTTGCATTTTGTGCAGTACAGTAGATACACACAGTTACAGGTCTTGTGAGATAAGGATCTGGGAAGCTCGAACACTTTTTTGGAGAATCTGCTGACCACTAATTGAGCTGGGGAGTAATACTTACAAATGCTTACTCGGCCTTTAGGGGCAGTTTTGTATATTTTGCTTTGTACCAACCTATCTAATAGGTTGGTATTTCTTCTATAAGCCGCAATGGGTTTATGTTTTGTAAGAAAATTTGTGGGTTCAATGAATTTTTGGAAGTTGGCTTTAAGGGAAAGGTTCAGCTGTTTGCTCTGGAGCGAAAATTGTGCTACCAGAGGTATAATCTTGTTTCTGGAAGTTGTGTTTTCATCAGGAGGTGCCCTTGGTTGGTCAAAGGTCTTGAGTATCTTCCTGAGAAACGTGCGTGAATATCCCCTCTGTCTGAGGGAGGTGAAAGGATCTTGACAGCTGATAGAAATGAGGATGGTTGAGTGCAGATTCTTTTGAATCTTAAGAGTTGTGACTTAACGATGCCCCGGAATGTGTGTTTGGGGTGAAAGCTTTCCTTGTGAAGCAAGGAGTGAGTGTCAGTTTCTTTGAAATATACTTTGAAATCGAGAAGGCCCGTTTCCAAAAATTCAGGGCCCTTGTATGAAATCACATCAAGAAAATTGACCTGTGTGGAGTCAAATGTGTGTTTTATTTTGATCGATTTCTGAAATGTATTCAGGTGGTCAGCAAAATCTAGAAATTCTTCTTTTGAGTGTGTCCATACGCCCCAGATGTCGTCCAGGAATCTGTAGTAGGCGTACGGTTTTTTGGGGGCAAAGGTCAGGGCTGTCTCTTCCCAATCTGCCATAAAGATATTCGCATATGATGGGGCGAATTTTTTACCCATGGCAGTGCCTTTCACTTGGAGATAAAATTTGGAGTTGAATTCAAAATCATTTCTAGTCAAATTGATCTCTAATAACTTAAGTAAATATTCATCTGGTCTTTTTGGGTCTGGATATTTGTTCATGAATTTTTGTACAGCCTTGAGGCCCACATCAGTCTCTATATTTGTGTATAGACTGTCAATGTCGATAGTGAAAAGAAATGCGTTAGGGGGTATTATTAGATTTTTGATTTTTGTTATAAAGTCGTATGTGTCTTTTATATAGCTTGCATGGAGTATAGATATAGGATTTAAATAATATTCTATATATTCTGCTGTATGGTATGTCTCGCTGTTGCAGTCTGATACAATGGGCCTACCTGGAGGGATCACTCCAGGAAGGCTCCATTTCTCTGGTTCTTTGTGGATTTTTGGCAGTAAATAAAATCTTCTGGGTCTGGGATTGCTGTCTCCCATCAAATACTCCTTCTGAGCACCACTAATAATTTTCTTTTCAGTCATTTCTGTTAAGATTTCCTCCACTATGATTCTGGTCTGTGGATAAATGGGCTTATCCAATGCACGGTAGTGTTCTTGAACAGCTAATTGTCTCTGTCCCTCCCAGATATATTGTTCTTTATCGAGGATGACTGTGGCGTTTCCCTTATCTGCAGGCTTTATGATGATATTTCTATTTTTCTGTAATTCTGATAGTGCTTTTCTTTCTGTTGAAGGAAGATTTTCTTGTTTTTCAAGGCCCCAGTGTAGGTGTTTGTGTGCATAATAATCTGCCCTTATCAGTTGTGTAATTTGTTTGGGGAGACTTGACAAAGCTGGGGACCAGTCAGACGCGTGTGTGAATGGAACTCTGGGTTTGCCCTGTTTCTTGCCCTCAAAGAAAGTTTCGAGTTGAATTCGTCGATGATAGGCCTGTAGATCTTTGAGTAATAAGATTTTTTGTGTTTTGATTCCCTTAGGTGTTGGGATGAAAGAGAGGCCTCTAAATAGTACTGCTTTTTGTGCAGGAGAGAGCTGAAATTTCTTTGAGAGGTTGACAATTAATTTGTTTTGTTCTTGTTTGTGATTCACAGAAGCGGGCAGTTTAAATGATCAGTCCAGTAGTTTAATATGGCTCTGGCTGTGAGAGCCTTCCAATGGATGCCATCGCTTTCCACAAAGAACTGTTCCAGTGGAAGTGGTGGAATAAAATTAGTATTTTTCTTGATGTGTTTATTAATATGCTCAATCATTACTTGTTCTGGTGGTGGAAGTGAGAGAGCATAATTGATCACAGGGAAAATAATTTCGGTTTTGGGCAGTTTTTTGGACGCAGCACTCCTGACTTTCTGGAGTTCTGTGAAGGCCGCAATCCTGTATCTCTGTTGACGATTGTTGAAACCAAAGGAAAGGATGATTTTCTCTGGTTCAACATTAATGGTAGCTTCTTCAATTAAAATGGGTTAGGGTTAGGGTTAGGGTTAGGGTTAGGTTAGGTTAGGGTTAGGGTTAGGGTTAGGGTTTAGGGTTAGGGTTAGGGTTAGGGTTAGGTTAGGGTTAGGGTTAGGGTTAGGGTTAGGGTTAGGTTAGGGTTAGGGTTAGGGTTAGGGTTAGGGTTAGGTTAGGGTTAGGTTAGGGTTAGGGTTAGGTTAGGGTTAGGGTTAGGGTTAGGGTTAGGTTAGGGTTAGGGTTAGGGTTAGGGTTAGGTTAGGGTTAGGGTTAGGTTAGGGTTAGGGTTAATGGAACTCTGGGTTTGCCCTGTTTCTTGCCCTCAAAGAAAGTTTCGAGTTGAATTCGTCGATGATAGGCCTGTAGATCTTTGAGTAATAAGATTTTTTGTGTTTTGATTCCCTTAGGTGTTGGGATGAAAGAGAGGCCTCTAAATAGTACTGCTTTTTGTGCAGGAGAGAGCTGAAATTTCTTTGAGAGGTTGACAATTAATTTGTTTTGTTCTTGTTTGTGATTCACAGAAGCGGGCAGTTTAAATGATCAGTCCAGTAGTTTAATATGGCTCTGGCTGTGAGAGCCTTCCAATGGATGCCATCGCTTTCCACAAAGAACTGTTCCAGTGGAAGTGGTGGAATAAAATTAGTATTTTTCTTGATGTGTTTATTAATATGCTCAATCATTACTTGTTCTGGTGGTGGAAGTGAGAGAGCATAATTGATCACAGGGAAAATAATTTCGGTTTTGGGCAGTTTTTTGGACGCAGCACTCCTGACTTTCTGGAGTTCTGTGAAGGCCGCAATCCTGTATCTCTGTTGACGATTGTTGAAACCAAAGGAAAGGATGATTTTCTCTGGTTCAACATTAATGGTAGCTTCTTCAATTAAAATGGGTTAGGGTTAGGGTTAGGGTTAGGGTTAGGTTAGGTTAGGGTTAGGGTTAGGGTTAGGGTTAGGGTTTAGGGTTAGGGTTAGGGTTAGGTTAGGGTTAGGGTTAGGGTTAGGGTTAGGGTTAGGGTTAGGGTTAGGTTAGGGTTAGGGTTAGGGTTAGGTTAGGGTTAGGGTTAGGGTTAGGGTTAGGGTTAGGGTTAGGGTTAGGTTAGGGTTAGGGTTAGGGTTAGGGTTAGGTTAGGGTTAGGGTTAGGTTAGGGTTAGGGTTAATGGAACTCTGGGTTTGCCCTGTTTCTTGCCCTCAAAGAAAGTTTCGAGTTGAATTCGTCGATGATAGGCCTGTAGATCTTTGAGTAATAAGATTTTTTGTGTTTTGATTCCCTTAGGTGTTGGGATGAAAGAGAGGCCTCTAAATAGTACTGCTTTTTGTGCAGGAGAGAGCTGAAATTTCTTTGAGAGGTTGACAATTAATTTGTTTTGTTCTTGTTTGTGATTCACAGAAGCGGGCAGTTTAAATGATCAGTCCAGTAGTTTAATATGGCTCTGGCTGTGAGAGCCTTCCAATGGATGCCATCGCTTTCCACAAAGAACTGTTCCAGTGGAAGTGGTGGAATAAAATTAGTATTTTTCTTGATGTGTTTATTAATATGCTCAATCATTACTTGTTCTGGTGGTGGAAGTGAGAGAGCATAATTGATCACAGGGAAAATAATTTCGGTTTTGGGCAGTTTTTTGGACGCAGCACTCCTGACTTTCTGGAGTTCTGTGAAGGCCGCAATCCTGTATCTCTGTTGACGATTGTTGAAACCAAAGGAAAGGATGATTTTCTCTGGTTCAACATTAATGGTAGCTTCTTCAATTAAAATGGGTTAGGGTTAGGGTTAGGGTTAGGGTTAGGTTAGGTTAGGGTTAGGGTTAGGGTTAGGGTTAGGGTTTAGGGTTAGGGTTAGGGTTAGGGTTAGGTTAGGGTTAGGGTTAGGGTTAGGGTTAGGTTAGGGTTAGGGTTAGGGTTAGGGTTAGGGTTAGGTTAGGGTTAGGGTTAGGGTTAGGTTAGGGTTAGGGTTAGGGTTAGGGTTAGGTTAGGGTTAGGGTTAGGGTTAGGGTTAGGGTTAGGTTAGGGTTAGGGTTAGGGTTAGGTTAGGGTTAGGGTTAGGTTAGGGTTAGGGTTAATGGAACTCTGGGTTTGCCCTGTTTCTTGCCCTCAAAGAAAGTTTCGAGTTGAATTCGTCGATGATAGGCCTGTAGATCTTTGAGTAATAAGATTTTTTGTGTTTTGATTCCCTTAGGTGTTGGGATGAAAGAGAGGCCTCTAAATAGTACTGCTTTTTGTGCAGGAGAGAGCTGAAATTTCTTTGAGAGGTTGACAATTAATTTGTTTTGTTCTTGTTTGTGATTCACAGAAGCGGGCAGTTTAAATGATCAGTCCAGTAGTTTAATATGGCTCTGGCTGTGAGAGCCTTCCAATGGATGCCATCGCTTTCCACAAAGAACTGTTCCAGTGGAAGTGGTGGAATAAAATTAGTATTTTTCTTGATGTGTTTATTAATATGCTCAATCATTACTTGTTCTGGTGGTGGAAGTGAGAGAGCATAATTGATCACAGGGAAAATAATTTCGGTTTTGGGCAGTTTTTTGGACGCAGCACTCCTGACTTTCTGGAGTTCTGTGAAGGCCGCAATCCTGTATCTCTGTTGACGATTGTTGAAACCAAAGGAAAGGATGATTTTCTCTGGTTCAACATTAATGGTAGCTTCTTCAATTAAAATGGGTTAGGGTTAGGGTTAGGGTTAGGGTTAGGTTAGGTTAGGGTTAGGGTTAGGGTTAGGGTTTAGGGTTAGGGTTAGGGTTAGGGTTAGGTTAGGGTTAGGGTTAGGGTTAGGGTTAGGGTTAGGGTTAGGTTAGGGTTAGGGTTAGGGTTAGGTTAGGGTTAGGGTTAGGGTTAGGGTTAGGGTTAGGTTAGGGTTAGGGTTAGGGTTAGGGTTAGGGTTAGGTTAGGGTTAGGGTTAGGGTTAGGGTTAGGTTAGGGTTAGGGTTAGGTTAGGGTTAGGGTTAATGGAACTCTGGGTTTGCCCTGTTTCTTGCCCTCAAAGAAAGTTTCGAGTTGAATTCGTCGATGATAGGCCTGTAGATCTTTGAGTAATAAGATTTTTTGTGTTTTGATTCCCTTAGGTGTTGGGATGAAAGAGAGGCCTCTAAATAGTACTGCTTTTTGTGCAGGAGAGAGCTGAAATTTCTTTGAGAGGTTGACAATTAATTTGTTTTGTTCTTGTTTGTGATTCACAGAAGCGGGCAGTTTAAATGATCAGTCCAGTAGTTTAATATGGCTCTGGCTGTGAGAGCCTTCCAATGGATGCCATCGCTTTCCACAAAGAACTGTTCCAGTGGAAGTGGTGGAATAAAATTAGTATTTTTCTTGATGTGTTTATTAATATGCTCAATCATTACTTGTTCTGGTGGTGGAAGTGAGAGAGCATAATTGATCACAGGGAAAATAATTTCGGTTTTGGGCAGTTTTTTGGACGCAGCACTCCTGACTTTCTGGAGTTCTGTGAAGGCCGCAATCCTGTATCTCTGTTGACGATTGTTGAAACCAAAGGAAAGGATGATTTTCTCTGGTTCAACATTAATGGTAGCTTCTTCAATTAAAATGGGTTAGGGTTAGGGTTAGGGTTAGGGTTAGGTTAGGTTAGGGTTAGGGTTAGGGTTAGGGTTAGGGTTTAGGGTTAGGGTTAGGGTTAGGGTTAGGTTAGGGTTAGGGTTAGGGTTAGGGTTAGGTTAGGGTTAGGGTTAGGGTTAGGGTTAGGGTTAGGGTTAGGGTTAGGTTAGGGTTAGGGTTAGGGTTAGGGTTAGGTTAGGGTTAGGGTTAGGGTTAGGGTTAGGGTTAGGTTAGGGTTAGGGTTAGGGTTAGGGTTAGGTTAGGGTTAGGGTTAGGGTTAGGGTTAGGGTTAGGGTTAGGTTAGGGTTAGGGTTAATGGAACTCTGGGTTTGCCCTGTTTCTTGCCCTCAAAGAAAGTTTCGAGTTGAATTCGTCGATGATAGGCCTGTAGATCTTTGAGTAATAAGATTTTTTGTGTTTTGATTCCCTTAGGTGTTGGGATGAAAGAGAGGCCTCTAAATAGTACTGCTTTTTGTGCAGGAGAGAGCTGAAATTTCTTTGAGAGGTTGACAATTAATTTGTTTTGTTCTTGTTTGTGATTCACAGAAGCGGGCAGTTTAAATGATCAGTCCAGTAGTTTAATATGGCTCTGGCTGTGAGAGCCTTCCAATGGATGCCATCGCTTTCCACAAAGAACTGTTCCAGTGGAAGTGGTGGAATAAAATTAGTATTTTTCTTGATGTGTTTATTAATATGCTCAATCATTACTTGTTCTGGTGGTGGAAGTGAGAGAGCATAATTGATCACAGGGAAAATAATTTCGGTTTTGGGCAGTTTTTTGGACGCAGCACTCCTGACTTTCTGGAGTTCTGTGAAGGCCGCAATCCTGTATCTCTGTTGACGATTGTTGAAACCAAAGGAAAGGATGATTTTCTCTGGTTCAACATTAATGGTAGCTTCTTCAATTAAAATGGGTTAGGGTTAGGGTTAGGGTTAGGGTTAGGGTTAGGTTAGGTTAGGGTTAGGGTTAGGGTTAGGGTTAGGGTTTAGGGTTAGGGTTAGGGTTAGGGTTAGGTTAGGGTTAGGGTTAGGGTTAGGGTTAGGTTAGGGTTAGGGTTAGGGTTAGGGTTAGGGTTAGGGTTAGGTTAGGGTTAGGGTTAGGGTTAGGTTAGGGTTAGGGTTAGGGTTAGGGTTAGGGTTAGGTTAGGGTTAGGGTTAGGGTTAGGGTTAGGTTAGGGTTAGGGTTAGGGTTAGGGTTAGGTTAGGGTTAGGGTTAGGTTAGGGTTAGGGTTAATGGAACTCTGGGTTTGCCCTGTTTCTTGCCCTCAAAGAAAGTTTCGAGTTGAATTCGTCGATGATAGGCCTGTAGATCTTTGAGTAATAAGATTTTTTGTGTTTTGATTCCCTTAGGTGTTGGGATGAAAGAGAGGCCTCTAAATAGTACTGCTTTTTGTGCAGGAGAGAGCTGAAATTTCTTTGAGAGGTTGACAATTAATTTGTTTTGTTCTTGTTTGTGATTCACAGAAGCGGGCAGTTTAAATGATCAGTCCAGTAGTTTAATATGGCTCTGGCTGTGAGAGCCTTCCAATGGATGCCATCGCTTTCCACAAAGAACTGTTCCAGTGGAAGTGGTGGAATAAAATTAGTATTTTTCTTGATGTGTTTATTAATATGCTCAATCATTACTTGTTCTGGTGGTGGAAGTGAGAGAGCATAATTGATCACAGGGAAAATAATTTCGGTTTTGGGCAGTTTTTTGGACGCAGCACTCCTGACTTTCTGGAGTTCTGTGAAGGCCGCAATCCTGTATCTCTGTTGACGATTGTTGAAACCAAAGGAAAGGATGATTTTCTCTGGTTCAACATTAATGGTAGCTTCTTCAATTAAAATGGGTTAGGGTTAGGGTTAGGGTTAGGGTTAGGTTAGGTTAGGGTTAGGGTTAGGGTTTAGGGTTAGGGTTAGGGTTAGGGTTAGGGTTAGGGTTAGGGTTAGGGTTAGGGTTAGGGTTAGGTTAGGGTTAGGGTTAGGGTTAGGGTTAGGGTTAGGGTTAGGGTTAGGTTAGGGTTAGGGTTAGGGTTAGGGTTAGGGTTAGGGTTAGGGTTAGGGTTAGGGGTTAGGGGTTAGGGTTAGGGTTAGGGTTAGGGTTAGGGTTAGGGTTAGGGTTAGGGTTAGGGTTAGGGTTAGGTTAGGGTTAGGGTTAGGGTTAGGGTTAGGGTTAGGGTTAGGGTTAGGGTTAGTTAGGGTTAGGGTTAGGGTTAGGGTTAGGGTTAGGTTAGGGTTAGGGTTAGGGTTAGGGTTAGGGTTAGGGTTAGGGTTAGGGTTAGGGTTAGGTTAGGGTTAGGGTTAGGGTTAGGGTTAGGGTTAGGGTTAGGGTTAGGGTTAGGGTTAGGGTTAGGGTTAGGGTTAGGGTTAGGGTTAGGGTTAGGGTTAGGGTTAGGGTTAGGGTTAGGGTTAGGGTTAGGGTTAGGGTTAGGGTTAGGGTTAGGGTTAGGGTTAGGGTTAGGGTTAGGGTTAGGGTTAGGGTTAGGGTTAGGGTTAGGGTTAGGGTTAGGGTTAGGGTTAGGGTTAGGGTTAGGTTAGGGTTAGGGTTAGGGTTAGGGTTAGGGTTAGGGTTAGGGTTAGGGTTAGGGTTAGGGTTAGGGTTAGGGTTAGGGTTAGGGTTAGGGTTAGGGTTAGGGTTAGGGTTAGGGTTAGGGTTAGGGTTAGGGTTAGGGTTAGGGTTAGGGTTAGGGTTAGGGTTAGGGTTAGGGTTAGGGTTAGGGTTAGGGTTAGGGTTAGGGTTAGGGTTAGGGTTAGGGTTAGGGTTAGGGTTAGGGTTAGGGTTAGGGTTAGGGTTAGGGTTAGGGTTAGGGTTAGGGTTAGGGTTAGGGTTAGGGTTAGGGTTAGGGTTAGGGTTAGGGTTAGGGTTAGGGTTAGGGTTAGGGTTAGGGTTAGGGTTAGGGTTAGGGTTAGGGTTAGGGTTAGGGTTAGGGTTAGGGTTAGGGTTAGGGTTAGGGTTAGGGTTAGGGTTAGGGTTAGGGTTAGGGTTAGGGTTAGGGTTAGGGTTAGGGTTAGGGTTAGGGTTAGGGTTAGGGTTAGGGTTAGGGTTAGGGTTAGGGTTAGGGTTAGGGTTAGGGTTAGGGTTAGGGTTAGGGTTAGGGTTAGGGTTAGGGTTAGGGTTAGGGTTAGGGTTAGGGTTAGGGTTAGGGTTAGGGTTAGGGTTAGGGTTAGGGTTAGGGTTAGGGTTAGGGTTAGGGTTAGGGTTAGGGTTAGGGTTAGGGTTAGGGTTAGGGTTAGGGTTAGGGTTAGGGTTAGGGTTAGGGTTAGGGTTAGGGTTAGGGTTAGGGTTAGGGTTAGGGTTAGGGTTAGGGTTAGGGTTAGGGTTAGGGTTAGGGTTAGGGTTAGGGTTAGGGTTAGGGTTAGGGTTAGGGTTAGGGTTAGGGTTAGGGTTAGGGTTAGGGTTAGGGTTAGGGTTAGGGTTAGGGTTAGGGTTAGGGTTAGGGTTAGGGTTAGGGTTAGGGTTAGGGTTAGGGTTAGGGTTAGGGTTAGGGTTAGGGTTAGGGTTAGGGTTAGGGTTAGGGTTAGGGTTAGGGTTAGGGTTAGGGTTAGGGTTAGGGTTAGGGTTAGGGTTAGGGTTAGGGTTAGGGTTAGGGTTAGGGTTAGGGTTAGGGTTAGGGTTAGGGTTAGGGTTAGGGTTAGGGTTAGGGTTAGGGTTAGGGTTAGGGTTAGGGTTAGGGTTAGGGTTAGGGTTAGGGTTAGGGTTAGGGTTAGGGTTAGGGTTAGGGTTAGGGTTAGGGTTAGGGTTAGGGTTAGGGTTAGGGTTAGGGTTAGGGTTAGGGTTAGGGTTAGGGTTAGGGTTAGGGTTAGGGTTAGGGTTAGGGTTAGGGTTAGGGTTAGGGTTAGGGTTAGGGTTAGGGTTAGGGTTAGGGTTAGGGTTAGGGTTAGGGTTAGGGTTAGGGTTAGGGTTAGGGTTAGGGTTAGGGTTAGGGTTAGGGTTAGGGTTAGGGTTAGGGTTAGGGTTAGGGTTAGGGTTAGGGTTAGGGTTAGGGTTAGGGTTAGGGTTAGGGTTAGGGTTAGGGTTAGGGTTAGGGTTAGGGTTAGGGTTAGGGTTAGGGTTAGGGTTAGGGTTAGGGTTAGGGTTAGGGTTAGGGTTAGGGTTAGGGTTAGGGTTAGGGTTAGGGTTAGGGTTAGGGTTAGGGTTAGGGTTAGGGTTAGGGTTAGGGTTAGGGTTAGGGTTAGGGTTAGGGTTAGGGTTAGGGTTAGGGTTAGGGTTAGGGTTAGGGTTAGGGTTAGGGTTAGGGTTAGGGTTAGGGTTAGGGTTAGGGTTAGGGTTAGGGTTAGGGTTAGGGTTAGGGTTAGGGTTAGGGTTAGGGTTAGGGTTAGGGTTAGGGTTAGGGTTAGGGTTAGGGTTAGGGTTAGGGTTAGGGTTAGGGTTAGGGTTAGGGTTAGGGTTAGGGTTAGGGTTAGGGTTAGGGTTAGGGTTAGGGTTAGGGTTAGGGTTAGGGTTAGGGTTAGGGTTAGGGTTAGGGTTAGGGTTAGGGTTAGGGTTAGGGTTAGGGTTAGGGTTAGGGTTAGGGTTAGGGTTAGGGTTAGGGTTAGGGTTAGGGTTAGGGTTAGGGTTAGGGTTAGGGTTAGGGTTAGGGTTAGGGTTAGGGTTAGGGTTAGGGTTAGGGTTAGGGTTAGGGTTAGGGTTAGGGTTAGGGTTAGGGTTAGGGTTAGGGTTAGGGTTAGGGTTAGGGTTAGGGTTAGGGTTAGGGTTAGGGTTAGGGTTAGGGTTAGGGTTAGGGTTAGGGTTAGGGTTAGGGTTAGGGTTAGGGTTAGGGTTAGGGTTAGGGTTAGGGTTAGGGTTAGGGTTAGGGTTAGGGTTAGGGTTAGGGTTAGGGTTAGGGTTAGGGTTAGGGTTAGGGTTAGGGTTAGGGTTAGGGTTAGGGTTAGGGTTAGGGTTAGGGTTAGGGTTAGGGTTAGGGTTAGGGTTAGGGTTAGGGTTAGGGTTAGGGTTAGGGTTAGGGTTAGGGTTAGGGTTAGGGTTAGGGTTAGGGTTAGGGTTAGGGTTAGGGTTAGGGTTAGGGTTAGGGTTAGGGTTAGGGTTAGGGTTAGGGTTAGGGTTAGGGTTAGGGTTAGGGTTAGGGTTAGGGTTAGGGTTAGGGTTAGGGTTAGGGTTAGGGTTAGGGTTAGGGTTAGGGTTAGGGTTAGGGTTAGGGTTAGGGTTAGGGTTAGGGTTAGGGTTAGGGTTAGGGTTAGGGTTAGGGTTAGGGTTAGGGTTAGGGTTAGGGTTAGGGTTAGGGTTAGGGTTAGGGTTAGGGTTAGGGTTAGGGTTAGGGTTAGGGTTAGGGTTAGGGTTAGGGTTAGGGTTAGGGTTAGGGTTAGGGTTAGGGTTAGGGTTAGGGTTAGGGTTAGGGTTAGGGTTAGGGTTAGGGTTAGGGTTAGGGTTAGGGTTAGGGTTAGGGTTAGGGTTAGGGTTAGGGTTAGGGTTAGGGTTAGGGTTAGGGTTAGGGTTAGGGTTAGGGTTAGGGTTAGGGTTAGGGTTAGGGTTAGGGTTAGGGTTAGGGTTAGGGTTAGGGTTAGGGTTAGGGTTAGGGTTAGGGTTAGGGTTAGGGTTAGGGTTAGGGTTAGGGTTAGGGTTAGGGTTAGGGTTAGGGTTAGGGTTAGGGTTAGGGTTAGGGTTAGGGTTAGGGTTAGGGTTAGGGTTAGGGTTAGGGTTAGGGTTAGGGTTAGGGTTAGGGTTAGGGTTAGGGTTAGGGTTAGGGTTAGGGTTAGGGTTAGGGTTAGGGTTAGGGTTAGGGTTAGGGTTAGGGTTAGGGTTAGGGTTAGGGTTAGGGTTAGGGTTAGGGTTAGGGTTAGGGTTAGGGTTAGGGTTAGGGTTAGGGTTAGGGTTAGGGTTAGGGTTAGGGTTAGGGTTAGGGTTAGGGTTAGGGTTAGGGTTAGGGTTAGGGTTAGGGTTAGGGTTAGGGTTAGGGTTAGGGTTAGGGTTAGGGTTAGGGTTAGGGTTAGGGTTAGGGTTAGGGTTAGGGTTAGGGTTAGGGTTAGGGTTAGGGTTAGGGTTAGGGTTAGGGTTAGGGTTAGGGTTAGGGTTAGGGTTAGGGTTAGGGTTAGGGTTAGGGTTAGGGTTAGGGTTAGGGTTAGGGTTAGGGTTAGGGTTAGGGTTAGGGTTAGGGTTAGGGTTAGGGTTAGGGTTAGGGTTAGGGTTAGGGTTAGGGTTAGGGTTAGGGTTAGGGTTAGGGTTAGGGTTAGGGTTAGGGTTAGGGTTAGGGTTAGGGTTAGGGTTAGGGTTAGGGTTAGGGTTAGGGTTAGGGTTAGGGTTAGGGTTAGGGTTAGGGTTAGGGTTAGGGTTAGGGTTAGGGTTAGGGTTAGGGTTAGGGTTAGGGTTAGGGTTAGGGTTAGGGTTAGGGTTAGGGTTAGGGTTAGGGTTAGGGTTAGGGTTAGGGTTAGGGTTAGGGTTAGGGTTAGGGTTAGGGTTAGGGTTAGGGTTAGGGTTAGGGTTAGGGTTAGGGTTAGGGTTAGGGTTAGGGTTAGGGTTAGGGTTAGGGTTAGGGTTAGGGTTAGGGTTAGGGTTAGGGTTAGGGTTAGGGTTAGGGTTAGGGTTAGGGTTAGGGTTAGGGTTAGGGTTAGGGTTAGGGTTAGGGTTAGGGTTAGGGTTAGGGTTAGGGTTAGGGTTAGGGTTAGGGTTAGGGTTAGGGTTAGGGTTAGGGTTAGGGTTAGGGTTAGGGTTAGGGTTAGGGTTAGGGTTAGGGTTAGGGTTAGGGTTAGGGTTAGGGTTAGGGTTAGGGTTAGGGTTAGGGTTAGGGTTAGGGTTAGGGTTAGGGTTAGGGTTAGGGTTAGGGTTAGGGTTAGGGTTAGGGTTAGGGTTAGGGTTAGGGTTAGGGTTAGGGTTAGGGTTAGGGTTAGGGTTAGGGTTAGGGTTAGGGTTAGGGTTAGGGTTAGGGTTAGGGTTAGGGTTAGGGTTAGGGTTAGGGTTAGGGTTAGGGTTAGGGTTAGGGTTAGGGTTAGGGTTAGGGTTAGGGTTAGGGTTAGGGTTAGGGTTAGGGTTAGGGTTAGGGTTAGGGTTAGGGTTAGGGTTAGGGTTAGGGTTAGGGTTAGGGTTAGGGTTAGGGTTAGGGTTAGGGTTAGGGTTAGGGTTAGGGTTAGGGTTAGGGTTAGGGTTAGGGTTAGGGTTAGGGTTAGGGTTAGGGTTAGGGTTAGGGTTAGGGTTAGGGTTAGGGTTAGGGTTAGGGTTAGGGTTAGGGTTAGGGTTAGGGTTAGGGTTAGGGTTAGGGTTAGGGTTAGGGTTAGGGTTAGGGTTAGGGTTAGGGTTAGGGTTAGGGTTAGGGTTAGGGTTAGGGTTAGGGTTAGGGTTAGGGTTAGGGTTAGGGTTAGGGTTAGGGTTAGGGTTAGGGTTAGGGTTAGGGTTAGGGTTAGGGTTAGGGTTAGGGTTAGGGTTAGGGTTAGGGTTAGGGTTAGGGTTAGGGTTAGGGTTAGGGTTAGGGTTAGGGTTAGGGTTAGGGTTAGGGTTAGGGTTAGGGTTAGGGTTAGGGTTAGGGTTAGGGTTAGGGTTAGGGTTAGGGTTAGGGTTAGGGTTAGGGTTAGGGTTAGGGTTAGGGTTAGGGTTAGGGTTAGGGTTAGGGTTAGGGTTAGGGTTAGGGTTAGGGTTAGGGTTAGGGTTAGGGTTAGGGTTAGGGTTAGGGTTAGGGTTAGGGTTAGGGTTAGGGTTAGGGTTAGGGTTAGGGTTAGGGTTAGGGTTAGGGTTAGGGTTAGGGTTAGGGTTAGGGTTAGGGTTAGGGTTAGGGTTAGGGTTAGGGTTAGGGTTAGGGTTAGGGTTAGGGTTAGGGTTAGGGTTAGGGTTAGGGTTAGGGTTAGGGTTAGGGTTAGGGTTAGGGTTAGGGTTAGGGTTAGGGTTAGGGTTAGGGTTAGGGTTAGGGTTAGGGTTAGGGTTAGGGTTAGGGTTAGGGTTAGGGTTAGGGTTAGGGTTAGGGTTAGGGTTAGGGTTAGGGTTAGGGTTAGGGTTAGGGTTAGGGTTAGGGTTAGGGTTAGGGTTAGGGTTAGGGTTAGGGTTAGGGTTAGGGTTAGGGTTAGGGTTAGGGTTAGGGTTAGGGTTAGGGTTAGGGTTAGGGTTAGGGTTAGGGTTAGGGTTAGGGTTAGGGTTAGGGTTAGGGTTAGGGTTAGGGTTAGGGTTAGGGTTAGGGTTAGGGTTAGGGTTAGGGTTAGGGTTAGGGTTAGGGTTAGGGTTAGGGTTAGGGTTAGGGTTAGGGTTAGGGTTAGGGTTAGGGTTAGGGTTAGGGTTAGGGTTAGGGTTAGGGTTAGGGTTAGGGTTAGGGTTAGGGTTAGGGTTAGGGTTAGGGTTAGGGTTAGGGTTAGGGTTAGGGTTAGGGTTAGGGTTAGGGTTAGGGTTAGGGTTAGGGTTAGGGTTAGGGTTAGGGTTAGGGTTAGGGTTAGGGTTAGGGTTAGGGTTAGGGTTAGGGTTAGGGTTAGGGTTAGGGTTAGGGTTAGGGTTAGGGTTAGGGTTAGGGTTAGGGTTAGGGTTAGGGTTAGGGTTAGGGTTAGGGTTAGGGTTAGGGTTAGGGTTAGGGTTAGGGTTAGGGTTAGGGTTAGGGTTAGGGTTAGGGTTAGGGTTAGGGTTAGGGTTAGGGTTAGGGTTAGGGTTAGGGTTAGGGTTAGGGTTAGGGTTAGGGTTAGGGTTAGGGTTAGGGTTAGGGTTAGGGTTAGGGTTAGGGTTAGGGTTAGGGTTAGGGTTAGGGTTAGGGTTAGGGTTAGGGTTAGGGTTAGGGTTAGGGTTAGGGTTAGGGTTAGGGTTAGGGTTAGGGTTAGGGTTAGGGTTAGGGTTAGGGTTAGGGTTAGGGTTAGGGTTAGGGTTAGGGTTAGGGTTAGGGTTAGGGTTAGGGTTAGGGTTAGGGTTAGGGTTAGGGTTAGGGTTAGGGTTAGGGTTAGGGTTAGGGTTAGGGTTAGGGTTAGGGTTAGGGTTAGGGTTAGGGTTAGGGTTAGGGTTAGGGTTAGGGTTAGGGTTAGGGTTAGGGTTAGGGTTAGGGTTAGGGTTAGGGTTAGGGTTAGGGTTAGGGTTAGGGTTAGGGTTAGGGTTAGGGTTAGGGTTAGGGTTAGGGTTAGGGTTAGGGTTAGGGTTAGGGTTAGGGTTAGGGTTAGGGTTAGGGTTAGGGTTAGGGTTAGGGTTAGGGTTAGGGTTAGGGTTAGGGTTAGGGTTAGGGTTAGGGTTAGGGTTAGGGTTAGGGTTAGGGTTAGGGTTAGGGTTAGGGTTAGGGTTAGGGTTAGGGTTAGGGTTAGGGTTAGGGTTAGGGTTAGGGTTAGGGTTAGGGTTAGGGTTAGGGTTAGGGTTAGGGTTAGGGTTAGGGTTAGGGTTAGGGTTAGGGTTAGGGTTAGGGTTAGGGTTAGGGTTAGGGTTAGGGTTAGGGTTAGGGTTAGGGTTAGGGTTAGGGTTAGGGTTAGGGTTAGGGTTAGGGTTAGGGTTAGGGTTAGGGTTAGGGTTAGGGTTAGGGTTAGGGTTAGGGTTAGGGTTAGGGTTAGGGTTAGGGTTAGGGTTAGGGTTAGGGTTAGGGTTAGGGTTAGGGTTAGGGTTAGGGTTAGGGTTAGGGTTAGGGTTAGGGTTAGGGTTAGGGTTAGGGTTAGGGTTAGGGTTAGGGTTAGGGTTAGGGTTAGGGTTAGGGTTAGGGTTAGGGTTAGGGTTAGGGTTAGGGTTAGGGTTAGGGTTAGGGTTAGGGTTAGGGTTAGGGTTAGGGTTAGGGTTAGGGTTAGGGTTAGGGTTAGGGTTAGGGTTAGGGTTAGGGTTAGGGTTAGGGTTAGGGTTAGGGTTAGGGTTAGGGTTAGGGTTAGGGTTAGGGTTAGGGTTAGGGTTAGGGTTAGGGTTAGGGTTAGGGTTAGGGTTAGGGTTAGGGTTAGGGTTAGGGTTAGGGTTAGGGTTAGGGTTAGGGTTAGGGTTAGGGTTAGGGTTAGGGTTAGGGTTAGGGTTAGGGTTAGGGTTAGGGTTAGGGTTAGGGTTAGGGTTAGGGTTAGGGTTAGGGTTAGGGTTAGGGTTAGGGTTAGGGTTAGGGTTAGGGTTAGGGTTAGGGTTAGGGTTAGGGTTAGGGTTAGGGTTAGGGTTAGGGTTAGGGTTAGGGTTAGGGTTAGGGTTAGGGTTAGGGTTAGGGTTAGGGTTAGGGTTAGGGTTAGGGTTAGGGTTAGGGTTAGGGTTAGGGTTAGGGTTAGGGTTAGGGTTAGGGTTAGGGTTAGGGTTAGGGTTAGGGTTAGGGTTAGGGTTAGGGTTAGGGTTAGGGTTAGGGTTAGGGTTAGGGTTAGGGTTAGGGTTAGGGTTAGGGTTAGGGTTAGGGTTAGGGTTAGGGTTAGGGTTAGGGTTAGGGTTAGGGTTAGGGTTAGGGTTAGGGTTAGGGTTAGGGTTAGGGTTAGGGTTAGGGTTAGGGTTAGGGTTAGGGTTAGGGTTAGGGTTAGGGTTAGGGTTAGGGTTAGGGTTAGGGTTAGGGTTAGGGTTAGGGTTAGGGTTAGGGTTAGGGTTAGGGTTAGGGTTAGGGTTAGGGTTAGGGTTAGGGTTAGGGTTAGGGTTAGGGTTAGGGTTAGGGTTAGGGTTAGGGTTAGGGTTAGGGTTAGGGTTAGGGTTAGGGTTAGGGTTAGGGTTAGGGTTAGGGTTAGGGTTAGGGTTAGGGTTAGGGTTAGGGTTAGGGTTAGGGTTAGGGTTAGGGTTAGGGTTAGGGTTAGGGTTAGGGTTAGGGTTAGGGTTAGGGTTAGGGTTAGGGTTAGGGTTAGGGTTAGGGTTAGGGTTAGGGTTAGGGTTAGGGTTAGGGTTAGGGTTAGGGTTAGGGTTAGGGTTAGGGTTAGGGTTAGGGTTAGGGTTAGGGTTAGGGTTAGGGTTAGGGTTAGGGTTAGGGTTAGGGTTAGGGTTAGGGTTAGGGTTAGGGTTAGGGTTAGGGTTAGGGTTAGGGTTAGGGTTAGGGTTAGGGTTAGGGTTAGGGTTAGGGTTAGGGTTAGGGTTAGGGTTAGGGTTAGGGTTAGGGTTAGGGTTAGGGTTAGGGTTAGGGTTAGGGTTAGGGTTAGGGTTAGGGTTAGGGTTAGGGTTAGGGTTAGGGTTAGGGTTAGGGTTAGGGTTAGGGTTAGGGTTAGGGTTAGGGTTAGGGTTAGGGTTAGGGTTAGGGTTAGGGTTAGGGTTAGGGTTAGGGTTAGGGTTAGGGTTAGGGTTAGGGTTAGGGTTAGGGTTAGGGTTAGGGTTAGGGTTAGGGTTAGGGTTAGGGTTAGGGTTAGGGTTAGGGTTAGGGTTAGGGTTAGGGTTAGGGTTAGGGTTAGGGTTAGGGTTAGGGTTAGGGTTAGGGTTAGGGTTAGGGTTAGGGTTAGGGTTAGGGTTAGGGTTAGGGTTAGGGTTAGGGTTAGGGTTAGGGTTAGGGTTAGGGTTAGGGTTAGGGTTAGGGTTAGGGTTAGGGTTAGGGTTAGGGTTAGGGTTAGGGTTAGGGTTAGGGTTAGGGTTAGGGTTAGGGTTAGGGTTAGGGTTAGGGTTAGGGTTAGGGTTAGGGTTAGGGTTAGGGTTAGGGTTAGGGTTAGGGTTAGGGTTAGGGTTAGGGTTAGGGTTAGGGTTAGGGTTAGGGTTAGGGTTAGGGTTAGGGTTAGGGTTAGGGTTAGGGTTAGGGTTAGGGTTAGGGTTAGGGTTAGGGTTAGGGTTTAGGGTTAGGGTTAGGGTTAGGGTTAGGGTTAGGGTTAGGGTTAGGGTTAGGGTTAGGGTTAGGGTTAGGGTTAGGGTTAGGGTTAGGGTTAGGGTTAGGGTTAGGGTTAGGGTTAGGGTTAGGGTTAGGGTTAGGGTTAGGGTTAGGGTTAGGGTTAGGGTTAGGGTTAGGGTTAGGGTTAGGGTTAGGGTTAGGGTTAGGGTTAGGGTTAGGGTTAGGGTTAGGGTTAGGGTTAGGGTTAGGGTTAGGGTTAGGGTTAGGGTTAGGGTTAGGGTTAGGGTTAGGGTTAGGGTTAGGGTTAGGGTTAGGGTTAGGGTTAGGGTTAGGGTTAGGGTTAGGGTTAGGGTTAGGGTTAGGGTTAGGGTTAGGGTTAGGGTTAGGGTTAGGGTTAGGGTTAGGGTTAGGGTTAGGGTTAGGGTTAGGGTTAGGGTTAGGGTTAGGGTTAGGGTTAGGGTTAGGGTTAGGGTTAGGGTTAGGGTTAGGGTTAGGGTTAGGGTTAGGGTTAGGGTTAGGGTTAGGGTTAGGGTTAGGGTTAGGGTTAGGGTTAGGGTTAGGGTT
>CM076081.1:38444442-38462215 GCA_038088235.1 Zacco platypus | reverse complement strand
TATACTCATACAATAAAATTTAATTAGTTCACTGTATTATATATAAAATTCCACATATATATTCTCTGAAATCTTCTTTGCTTCTCAAATAGATTTTTGATTCTGGATCTCTGCATATTTTTGGACTGAAGCACAAGTTCTGCTCGGCTCCAGCATCGGAGCGTCTCTGTCGTGATGAAGAGCCGCGCGGTCGTTCCTCGCGAGCACTAGTGCTTCTGAGCGCGTGTCGCACCGCCGTCTGTGATAACGTGAGAGCAGGGACCCTTGGTTGTGTCTTAAGAGGATTTGTAGTGTTCGTCGTGTCACGAGGTTATCGGTCCAGATAGCTTGTGCCCGTACGGCCGACAGCTTCAAGTAATCGCACTGACCTCCTGTTATCAGCGGCCGGAGCGAGCGATAGGCTCTCGAGCGCTAACAGCATCCGCCGCTCTCAATACCTGCATACGTTAAGCTGCAGGAGCACACGCGCTTACATTTCAAAGAGCTTAAAGGTCAAACCAAACTACATTACTGGGAATTAAACACATTCACACCGAGGAGTGTGAGCTCTGAAGAGAATATTCTAACCCTTTACAGTAAGCTCTCAGTTGTTTACATTAGTGAACAGGAAGTAACGTTTACAGTAATCCTAATGTTCAAGTCAACATTTCATTAAACTGTGAACATGAACAGCCTACATTAGGACTAAAGAGGACAAAATGCCACCAGGTGATTTGAACTTCTGTCAGATCAAAATAAATGAACAGAAGCCTAGCATTGTGGATCTGTCCCTTTGTCCAGGAACACTTGAGTTTAGGGTTCAATTCTCACTATTAACTAGTGGCTTATTAGTATGCATATTACTAAGATATCGGCTGTTTATTAGTTCTCAGATATTAATGCCTTATGGTGCAAGAACATATTCTACATCCCCAGTCCTAAACGTCACAACTTTAATCAGGGGTTTATTGAGGCAAAAGTCATAGTTAATAGTGAGAACTGGACAGCTAAAATGATTATTTCTCTATTGTACTGAAATCGTACCGAACCGTGACTTCTGATCTTTCCAAGTTCAAGTTTTATAAAGTTTGATGGACACGAAAGAAACGCACACAAAGATCGGATCACACGGCTGCGAATGAAAAAGTGACGCAAACGCATCAAAACAGGAAACATTAAAACATTCAGTGACGACGTGATGTTTCGACCGAGGATCAGATGGACAGCAGATATCAGTGTTTCTGTGCTTTCTCTCCACCTCTGCAATCTTTCCATCTTCCACCAAACTCTTCTTCTTCTTTTTGTAGCATTGATCATTGGGGCATAACCAATATGAAGGATTATCCATTCTATGGGCTGCTTATGGAAGCATTTTTGCTAAAGGCAGCCATGCAAATTATTACTTACTGCCCTGTAAGCTGATAACACAAATTAGATGCCTATTAAATTTGAACAATGTATATAGAATTAAACAGAGGGAAAAAAAGATGGAAAATGATACCCGGTGCTTGTGACGAGATGCTGAAGTCATGTGACAGAAAGTGAAGCATATGTGTCACTGCATGCGACTCTTAAAGTGATTCAGGGTTAAAATCATGAAGTCTCATTTTTTTGTTTATTGCTGACATTAAGGATGCTCTTTAGCAAAAACCATAACAACCACCTAGCAACACCCTAGCAACCAGCTACCATACAAATGAGCCTATATTTAAACTGCATCCGGTCTACACAACCTTTACACTCTCTCATCAAACCAAACATTCAGAGTTCGTACTGATGAACTTTTCTAGTCAAGGATTGCATTTGCATCGTGTTTAAAGTCACTTAAAGCTGTCTGACAGTGAGGGATTGATCTGTGTCAGCGCTCTTTCATTGAACAACTCTCGCTGACGGTGATGAAAACTAAACACAAAGTCAAATTAAGGGGACAAAAACCCCTAGTCATTGTGTCTTTGTTGCCGGTCGCAATCGCACCGCAAAAAGCCACACAGAGAAAATGAATTCGCTCTCTCGCACCTTCACCCTCCCTTTCCTTCTGTCTCTTTATATTCATTAGATTCATTATGGGCCACAAAGGAGAGGCAGCAAAACAGCTTGTGATTTTTAGTTGAATTCGTGCCCCTTGTTAGGCCAGCGGGGAAATTAAAGTGGATGTCTAGCGCCGGAGGGGACGGAGAAGGGCTCGACACATCTGAAGCTCTCAGACGCGGGCCGTATCCAGAACACACGAGCTTAAATGACTCGTTTCCTAATGAAGCAGATATTGACAGCAGTGATTCAGTGACTCCTCTCGAAGTACAACTCAATCACAGCCCAGATACTTCATGTCATTTTAATGAAACGAAAGAGCACAGTTTCTTAACACACTTAAATACACTTCTAAAAAGTGCACTTTATAATAACATTAAATCAAAGGATACACTTTGAAATCCATTTAAATTACAAATATAATTAAATAGAACAGCGAGCAGCAATGATCAGGGTTCAAGCGCTTTAAGCTCATGTGTAAAAGCTATAATATTTTAATGATCAAGCCTGTAATCATCTCGATCATAGATGGAAAAGACACTTTACAGCAAATACAGGCAATTTACCAGAGGAAATATATGGTTTATAAAGCTTTTTAGCAGTTATCGAGGCTGAGCCAAAAACCTAGAACTAGATCGCCAAAGTTGTTTTTTGAAATAATCTCCAATATTTAATGAACGATCCGGTGGAAAGTTGCTCAGAATGAGGAGTTCTACCATGTGGTATGAATGTTGTGAGCGTGTACAAAAAAATCTCACGATACACAATCCTTTGCGTACATGAAAAACACGAAAGCACCCCCTGGTGGTCGATTTCTTCTGAATTTCAAGTCAAACAGGCCCAGCGAGTTTTGTTGCGATTGTCTGATAGCTGCTCAAACTTCATTGGCCGATGATGGACATGTTTTTCAAGATATGTCAATGTCCTCATAGACAGTCGTGGCAACGCAAGCAAAAACACTTCATCCAATTTTCAAGTCGATAAAACTAATGGCGAAGTAGTTATAGCTGTTTTCATGTTTTTTTTATGTTATAGCGCCACCAAATGGCCAATCGCCACATCCTTTTTCACGCGACCACAGAATGAGCTCTTACACAGCTGTGCCAAGTTTGGTGAAAATATCTCATTCCGTTCACGAATTACAGCCATTTTAATAAAAGTGGCTCCGCCCACTTTGAATGTTTTGTCGGCCCTTAGAGACCGTGAATCAAAATTCAACTATTTTTGACAATTATTGTCAATCAGACTCCGGAGAATCTCGCTGCGCTGGTTTGGTTCCAATTGGGCCAAAAACCCAGGACTAGTTCGCAAAAGGTTTTTCAAAATACCCAAAAAGTTTGAGTGAGAGGAGTTACAATTTCGTGCTTTTGACGGCGGTAGCGCCCCCGTCAGGCCGATCGGGGCGCGTCTTGCTGACGTTGGAGACAGTGTGAGCACTCGAAGTTTCAAGTCTCTATGACTTACGGTTTGCTCTGAGCACTTTTAGCGGAGAATACTGATCCTTGGAATATTTAACAATTACAGTAGTTTCATTTCTACACACTTGAACCCCCGAATTACATGCCATCAATAGAAATTACATTAAAGTATATTTTAATTTACCATAAATGCCCGTCAGTACATTCGGATAGACTTTAGTCAAATAGACTTTAACCATAATAAACCTCAGCGAGGCTGTGATTATTTGATCATAAAATACAGTAAAATTGTGAAATATTATTCCAATGTTTTCTATGTGAATATATAGTACAGTGTAATTTATTCCTGGATTTTCAGCATCATTACTCCAGTCTTCAGAGTCACATGATCCTTCAGAAATCATTCTGATATGATGATTTGATGATCAACAAACATTTATGATTATTATCAGTGTTGAAAACTGTTCATATTTTTATGGAAACTGAACTTCATACATTTCCTTTGATGAATAGAAAGTTCAATAGAATCTTCTGTAACACTATCAATGTCTTTACTGTCACTTTTGATTGATTTAATGTGTACGTGATGAATAAAGAACTTAATTACTGATCGTCACCTGTTCATGATGCATTTAAAAAGACATTTCAACCTTTTAATAATAACTACTTTTTAAAAAGGGCCGCTTGCTTTACATGCAGAGTGTTTCATAGCTTGACAAACTACAGTTTCATGGTGGTTTCCTCCTCACTGATTCTCCTCCAGCCTTCAGTAAGTTAAAGCTCAACAAAACGAGACGAGGCGGCAATTTCTCCCTCGCAGCAGCGGTGCAAAGAAAGGGGAAAATAGTAATCTGGCACACCTGTTAAACAAACGCACTTAAGGCAGAAGAGTAATGCAGCAGGCAAATTCAGATTGGCTGTAAAATCTTCATTTAGACAACAGCTCCAGGCGGATGCTTATTACTGCAGTTTATATAGCATTAGTTCTGCTCTGCAAACGCACAACATGCTCCCACATCCCTCAAATATGAAGTGCTGAGATAAAGAGCTACAACTGTTTTTTTTTCTTCATTTAAAAAGTTTTATGAATTCATTAATTGAGCTTGTGGAGTGTGGAGCTGACTGCTGAAGAACAAGCCTGGCATTATCCCATCACAGCTTCAGAACTACATTCACACCACATGTGAAGTCACTCCACATTAATTCTCCCAAACCATTTCAGCACAAACCCGTCCACAGTCCATTCGCAATATTTCAACGGTCGTCAATCACATTGCAGAGTTATTCTTCACAGTTTTCACTCTTATGGAACGCAAAACATGGATCGCCAGTCTTTTTTAGCAGGTTTGTACTGAGCACTAATGTAGAAAGAGTGATATTAACTCTTGCCTGACTGAATTTAACATCGATCACTGTAAAACAGTAGGGGGCGCTATTACAGATCTTCTGAAAGAGTACAGAATCTCCGGATCAAAACACAGGCGAAGAAGAAGCAGAAACAAGCGACAGAAACACTGCTGACGCACATTACAGTCTCGATTTTCTCAGCTTTTCGTTGTAAATGTTGCCTTTTTCTGAAGCTTATCCACATTCAAGTTTTGATCAAAAAGAATACGTGGAGCTAGAATAAAATGTTTAAAAGCGGAGGCTCTGTTCTTTCTTTTCATATATTGCATATTCAGATATTCAGACAACAAATTATTCTGAGGGCCATGAAAACTTCTGGCGGGGACTGGCAACTTTTTAAAAACCGCTGGCTGGGAAAGAGTTAAAAGAACAAATTCATACAGACAGGATATGATGTCACACTCTGTGGTGTCTTTCTTATAAACATAAATTAAATAATAATAAATATCTACTTTACTACAAAATAAATTAGATTTTTTTAATTCATCAAAGAGGTTGCGGCACCGATCTTCTGTTGGCCCTGATATACTCACGACAAACTTCTGTTTCGTTCTTCGTTTAGGGGTTAAAACGAGCAGCAAAATACTGTTATGGAACATGTGACTCTGCTGAGAGCGACGGTTAGATGAAGATGTAAATATATGCTGCGCGTTTTCCTCTCAGCAACAAATAAATAACAGAAATGAAAACAGCAAGTGCTTTTACAGAACGCATTATTAAAGCATCTGATGATAATCTGAGCACGTTTAGCAGGAGCTCTGCAAGCCTCCAGTAAAGTCACGCCACATTTCATTGTATTCAATAGATTTACAGTGTCAAACACGAAAACAGTGTCAGTGTCTTATTTCATCAGAAGCACAACTTCATTTTCTACTATAAAGCGGATGTCTCTCGTGTTCATGTGTTCACGCTCAGAGATCTTACCTGGACGGACTCAACAGGTGAAATGAGTCAGAAGAGCTCCAAGGGAAAGAAGGCGGGGCCTCGGCGCTCCTCCTATGACATCATCGTCACCTTCTCCGCGCAGGCTTGGGTTTCTTCAGTATCTGTATGAATGAAGTGAATGGAAGGAAAGGTGTGCTGTGAGCAGCCCTTCAAGTGTTTTTACTGAGAAGGCCATTGTACAGAAAGCTTACCTATTTGCATTCAGATTCTGGGCTCATCTGTGAGGAATAAGAGTCTGATCTAGAGAAACCATCGCTCATTTTATAAAAAAAAAACACTTTTTAACCACACATGCTCGTCTTGCACTGCTCTGATGCTCCACACATCACGTGATCACGCTAGAAAGGTCATGTGACAGGAAGAAGTACCGCGGTTCTTATTGGTTCTCCTTCAACTTCAAAATCGTCAGACATCGTTGTTTTACTTTTTTGTAAAGGCGTTTGACTTTGATGTTCTCTTTGTAAACACTGGATCTGTACTTCCTCCTACGTCACGTGACCTTTCCAACGTGATGACGTTTATAATGTTTGTTTGTTTATAAAATGTGATGGTTTCTCTAGATCAGACTCTTATTCCTCGTCTGGATCATGTAGATCTTTGAAGCTGCACTGAAGCTGACATTTGGACCCGTTGAACCCCATTGAAGTCACTATATGGAGAAAAACCCTGGAATGATTTCCTCTTCATCCTTTTTCACTGTTGAAAGAAAAAAGTAAATTATCAGGACATTTTCATTCTGAACTGAACTGATCCTTTAAAGCACTTTAAGTGTTTTTCACATGTAGTTTTAGAACATCCTGCTGTTTTTAGTCACTGAAACTCTGCGGCAGGTGCTGGATATGGATCACAAAGGCCCAAAACTTGCTTTTCATTCACATATTTTTGTTTTTCTTCTTTTCAGAGATCAATAACAGTGTGCTAAAAGACCAGTAATCAAAGTTAAATTGTGATCGACACTGACCATTATTAGATCTGACAAATGTCTGGATTTCCACTTGTATTCCAGACTTGTGTTTCCATGAAATGCCCCTGAAACCCATTTTAAATGAAGGTTGTTGGGCGAGAAGAGCCATTTAGGATGAATGTGAAATGCCATTGTAAAATTACACCTTTATGTATGAAAACATGGAGGGTCCCGACAGCAGCGGTGCATTGAGGACTACTGAGAGAAATCCTTCCCTGTGGCGACCGTTTTCAAGTAGATAAACGTTTGCTGTGCCGGATAAGAACGCACAGCCACAAAACTGCATTAAACTGCAACGTTTGTCAAGAAGTCTGATAAAACTTCACAGTGGCCATTCTTTCAGAGCGGTCAGCGAGCCGATCGGCGCGGGGAGGATCTTACACGTTTAGCAGGCCTCATTTCCCGTCTCTGACAGCGACGCGTGTTCAACACAAACCCGCTCACTCTATATATGGAAATCACTGTCTTCGGGGCAAGAAAAAATGTAAAAAGGTAAGATTGGCACTTTAACCTCGGTGGCCCCTGGAAAATATGTTTTAGTCTGATACATTATACTGCAAGGAATTATTTATCAAGATGATACAAGCCTGATATTTCCAAAAATAATGAGATGTTGGGGTGGCAGCTGGAAGGTTCCGGTCCGGTGAGCAGCGTCTATGAATCAGGGGAAATAGAGTAAATACGGGAGGGCAGGAACGGGACGGGCCATGCAGAGAATGTAAAGAGTCGAGAGGAGCGTTTCAGATGTGGAAACTCTTTGATGGTCGTTTCTTCAAACACTAAAGAGAGCCGAATGGGACACTCTTCACTGGTGCTTCTAGAAGACTGAACTTGCAACCCCTAAACATCTAAACGGTTTGAGCCTTAACTCGCTTTTTCTGCTGAAGTCGCCGATCGCTTAAACTCCAGCAGCCACTGATGGACCAATACATTCAAATAATTAGTTCTTGTTTTATATCCTCTTTTATCCAGAAATACGTTGGATTCTGGAAGCACAATATTTGAACACATTAAACATAAAATGGAATATAACTAGATTATTCTTTTTATTTTTGAAAGAAATTGAATGCAATTTAGTTTAAATTACTATTGTTCAAAGGTTTGTAATGTTTTTGAAAGAAGTCTCACCAAGATTGCGTTTATTTGATCAAAAATACCATAAAAACAGTGAAATACTATTACAATGTAAAATAACTGTTTTCTATTTGAATATAATTTTCTGTTTGGTTTATTTTCTGGTTTAAAAACTATTTAAGTGGAAGAACTCCATGTGTACGATCTGGACTAATGTAGATGGTTTAGGTGTTCCCCAAGGTTCTGTGTTGGGACAGCTTTTGTTTACTATGTATCTACAACAGTCTTGATTTTGATGTTCAAATTTTCACTTTTATTCAGATCTGTCATGTATTGTGATCCCTCTAAACAAGCCCAGCACGAGCTTCAGTGGCTTCTGATGTCATTCAGTGATGGCTTCAATTGTTTTTAAGTGTTTTAGCTTTTATTGTTGTTTTGATCAGTAAATTTGTGATTGCAACTGATTTTACTCTTCTGCATATTCTTGGCCAGGACACTCCCGTGAAAGGAGTTTATTTTTAAATAAAAAATATATTTTAAAATGTCATTCATCACTTTGATGGCAAAGCTGAATTTTCAGCATCGGTGTCACATGCTCCTTCAGAAATCATCCATTTAATGCGGTCAGCGACCAATGAGACTGTGGAACGCTCAGCTCAAACGGTGTCTGGAAACTTTAGTGGAGTTTAGGGTTATGGAGGAAGATGCACAAGCTCAGATGGCAAACCCGTGGCCTCGACTCGAAGCATGTGTGTCATTGTGAAGCTCTGTAAACTTCAGCCCTCATTGGGATTTATTTCAGCATCTCCTCGAGTCCCGTCACATCCGCAGGCCTGCCATTGTTGTGTCTGAAAGGGCCTTTTATTTTGCCTGAGAAATCTGCCGTCCCAGCACTGGTGATTCTGGAGATCGTCATTAATCTCCACGACCAGCCTAAAAACCCTGCTCTCTCTTCATGACGGGGGAGGGGGGGCTCATTTCTTTCTTTTTGATGGGAATTGAATTTGATACTGCATTGTTAGCTATATGGGTTTCTGACAAAGGCCCGCGATCCTTTCTGTGTGAGCACACAATCAGAGAGACCCAATTAAATAATTTGGTACAATACAGCAGAACAAAAGCCTACGAGAGTCTAAAGTGAGGGAGGCCTCTCTCTGCCATTTGCATTCTTACCTTTTTTTCCTTCTCTTGTTAATTAATTTGCTTGGAAACCATCGGGGGGGCGACGGGAGGTTGGGATACAATAGACCGCGAGTCGCTCATTTCAAGTGTTGCTGGAGTCGCTTTATATTCCGACGATGTGCTAAATCAACATTTTACAATGGGAATATTCTTTGTAATATCTCTGGAGTCCTGATAATGATTCGAGGGGCAGGTTATGAGGACCCATTTAAATGATGCCGCTGTTTATTTCGTGTCGGAAACCGTCGCTGACTTAACCCTTCGAGGCGGTGAGTTCCTCACGGTGTGTGTTGTGGATGAAAAGCCATGACACACAACAACTGAGCTTCTTCTTCAGATAATGCACGATTCTTCTTTGATTTCAAAGAAACTCTTTGGGAAGTCAGGAAGAACTTTGACTGAAATCTTTTTTCACTCAAATAATGCCTGATTCTTCTTGATAATCCACTTGTTTTGATTTCAAACAAATGATTTTTGACGTGAAAATAACGTTCCTGAGGAAACGCTCGATCTGATGACCTGTGCAAATTCTACAAAACATGCTGAGGTTTGATTAAGCGCCGCACAATCATCAGCGTTCAGGACAGATGTGACGACCGGAGGAGCTTCTGACACACGGGCCTGTTGAACACCGACGGACTTCACACTCAACCGCCGAGCCATGGAGCCACACACACACACACACACACACACACACTCACACACACACACACACACACACACACACACACACACACACACTCTCACACATACACACACACACACACTCTCTCACACACACACACACACTCACACACACACACACACACACACACACTCTCACACATACACACACACACACACACACACACACACACATACACACACACACACACACACACACACACTCACACACACTCACACACACACACACACACACACTCTCACACACACACACACACACACACTCTCACACATACACACACACACACTCTCACACACACACACACACTCTCACACATACACACACACACACACACACACACACACTCTCACACACACACACACACACTCTCACACATACACACACACACACTCACACACACACACACACACACACACACTCTCACACACACACACACACACACACACACACACACTCTCACACACACACTCACACTCACACACACACACACACTCTCACACATACACACACACACTCTCACACACACACACACACTCTCACACATACACACACACACACACACTCTCACACATACACACACACACACTCACACACACACACACACACACTCTCACACATACACACACACACACTCACACACACACACACTCACACACTCACACTTACACACACTCACTCACACACACACACTCACACTCACACACACACACACACACACACACACACTCTCACACACACACACTCACACACACACTCACAAACACACACTCACACTCATACACACACACACTCACACACACACACTTTCACACATGTTGTGTTTATGTGTTTTGTGGGGACTTTCCATAGGTGTAATGGTTTTTATACTGTACAAACTGTACATTCTGCCCCCCCCCCCCCCCAAACTTAACCCTCACAGAAAATGTTCTGCTAGTTTAGATTTTCAAAAAAGATAATTCTGTATGATTTATAAGCTTGTTTCCTAGTGGGGACCAACAAAAGGTCCACACAATGTCAAGGACATTTGGTCCCCACAATGTAAGGAAAACAAGTACACACACACACACACATTTATTTTTAGTCTGGATACATCTGAACATTGCTGTGTTCGTTTCAAAACGCTCTTCGCCTCACTAGCATTTTTCAAAAGTTTATCATCCACACTGAAAAATCGTCTCGCTGCAGGAACGTGTAAAATATAATAACGGCTCAATGAGACGAGACCTAAACTCCAGACATAATGAAGTTCCCACACAGCGAAATATCCCTCCACCTACTGGTGTGTTCAGGTCATATCACCTTTGATTTAATATTCTGCCAATTTTGCAGGAATGTAATACATATATCTTCTCGAAAATCTGTTTTGATTTCAAACAAACACTTGGGAAAGTCATATCTGATGATTTCTCATGACTCTAAACAAGCGTCACGGTCACAAACAGCGTCTTCAAATGGATCCACTTTGGACGGCGTCTCAAAAAGCTCAGTTTTCGCAGAACAAAAATGTGTCTCAGTTTGAACGAAAGGCCAAACTGCGGAGAAAAACATACGTTTTCAAATATATCTGCATGTGTGTAGACTGTAAAAATGATTTACAATAATGATGTGCACCAATAAATCATTTATAACACTGCAAAATTCCATAAAGAAATAAACAAGAATGGTCAGTTTTGATGTCACAGTTAGGGATGCACTATATATCAGCCACCGCATCCGTATCGGCCGAGATATTAAAACTGATAAATAATGGATTATTTCCTTCAGTTGAGACATTCAGATGTGCGCTTTCGGCCATTATAGGTTTAAATAGCTTGAAATATGATTGAAATCACTTCAGAAAGGAAAATACAGTGAAGTACAGTGAAGTACAGTGAAGTGTAGTGAAGTACAGTGAAGTACAGTGAAGTACAGTGAAGTGCAGTGAAGTACAGTGAAGTGCAGTGAACTACAGTGAAGTGCAGTGAAGTACAGTGAAGTGCAGTGAAGTGCAGTGAAGTGCAGTGAAGTACAGTGAAGTGCAGTGAAGTACAGTGAAGTGCAGTGAAGTGCAGTGAAGTACAGTGAAGTGCAGTGAAGTACAGTGAAGTGCAGTGAAGTACAGTGCACGTCTGTCATAAAATCTACATAATAATATAATGAGAACATTATAATTGTGTGTTTGGGAGATGCTTTTAATGGTGAGACTTTTGTTTTGTAATCAAGCTCTCAAAAATGATAAAATATTAGATTTAGATTAATCGGGCAATATATCGTTTATTGGCTTTAAAATATAAAGAATTATTGGTTATCGATATCGGTTCGTTCATCAGAGGTCCTGAGAGATGTGTGTGTGTGAGCAGAAGCGTTCTCCAGTTTCATCAGAACAGAAGCAGGAATGAAGGAAGGTTTGGTGTGTGTGACGAAGGCTCGAGTCCTACAGCCGGTCAATCAGCTCATTCCCGGCGCTGGTGTTTCTCTCCGCGGCCCCGAGGGCCCGTCTGTCAGGCTGAAGTCCCCGCGGGCCTGCGCTAAACGCAGCTTCGGCGCTCGATTAAACTGGACACTGATCAAACCTTATTTGCACTCCAATTACACAAACCGCTCTGCACTGACCAGACGGAGTCCGTGCGTCCGATCACAGCGTAACCCCCCGAAAAATGATTAACTTCCCGCAGCACAGGGTCAGATTCACAATCCTCAGCCGTCTTCGTGGGACCAGCCGAAACATTTGGTGTCTTTGATGACAGCCAGAGCTTCCTCAAGGCTAAACTCTGCCATTGACAGGAAAGAAGTAAAAAAAAAGCGTGGGTGAAACGGACTCTGATGCGTCCAGGTGAGTGTCGGGTCGTCCAGCAGATGTGCTGGAACGATCAGCTGTAACAGAGCTGGATATAGAGGTGCTCTCCGCTCATTCAGTCATTACTAGCACATGCTCAATGAAATCTGAGCGCTTCACTTTCGGACGGATGAACATCTAGTGGTAGGACTGATTTGTGGGGAAAAAAATCTAATTGCAATTTTTCTGATTTCTTTTTTGTGATTTTAAAAGCAATCCAGGTTTGAAGTGCCTGTTTTTAAAAAAAATTTTTTTTTTTGTCAGGTTATTGATAATTATTACCTCCAACTTCTTTCAGGGCATCTCGATTTAACTGCTGTGTCACGTACGTCCACCATGTTTGTAGTCAGTTTGGTTTGTGTTTGTAGTTCTGAACTGAGTCGCCCAATAAAGGGCAGTAGGTTGTGGGAAATATTAGCCGAGTGCTTTGGGAAACAATATTCTAATATCACACACTATTTAGAATGGATAATACAGACACTGGGATGCAGGATATGAACCAATTCACTGATTCCCCAATTCAAACTGATTTACTATTAACCGATCTGATTCACTGCAAACCGGGTTCACTACAAGCTGATTCACTATGAAATGAATCCTAACTGATTTACTATGAACGGATTTACTGTGAACCAATCCAATTCACTATAGACCGATTTATCGTGAACCAATCTGATTCACTATTAACCAATTCAATTCATTATGAACCAATTCACTATGAACAATTCACCATGAACCAATCTGATTCACTATTAACTGATTCAATTCATTATGAACCAATTCACTATGAACCAATCTGATTCACTATTAACTGATTCAGTATGAACCAATTCAATTCATTATGAACCGATTCACTATGAATCATTTCACTATAAACCAATCTGATTCACTACAAATGATTCACTATGAACTGATTTACTGTGAACCAATCTGATTCACTACAAATGATTCACTATGAACTGATTTACAGTGAACCAGTCTGATTCACTACAAATGATTCACTATGAACTGATTTACTGTGAACCAATCTGATTCACTACAAATGATTCACTATGAACTGATTTACAGTGAACCAGTCTGATTCACTACAAATGATTCACTATGAACTGATTTACAGTGAACCAGTCTGATTCACAGTGAATGAATAGTGCATCAAGTTGAAGGCGCTGACGCTCACAGATCCACCACAGGCTCCGCTCCTCTTCCTCCACTCGCTGCTACAACTCTACGTCTCCACAGAAGCCCGCGATCACTTGTGGTGCCGTCACAGAGAGGCACAACATCACTCCAGAACATTCTCGTTCACTGATCCCTGCTGGTGGAGTGATCTCCCTACCTTCATCTGGAACGCAGAATCCCTGGAAATATTCAAGAGACAGCTGAAAACTTGTGTTGTGAGCACTTCCTGTGTCTATTTGCCTCTTCATGAAGAATCGCTTGTTTGTATTCCTCACTTGTAAGTCGCTTTGGATAAAAGCGTCTGCTAAATCATTAAATGTAAATGAGTCACTATGAACCACTCCGATTCACAATCAACTGATTCACTTTGAACCAATTCAATTCACTATGAGCCGATTCACTATGAACAACTTACTACGAACCGAATGACTATGAACCCATCCAAGGGTGTTTGAGGCTCGCTGGGAAGAGCAGAAAGAGCAGTTGTGTCAGCAGGGTTTAGTGCCACAGCAGATGCAGTTTGTAAATGTAAAATGTGCAACCTGGATCTATAAGGCTTTCCCGCTCACGCACAAGTGCTCCTAAACCCCAGAAACCTTCACGTACTCTTCAGCACGGAGGTCAGGCAAAGAGACGTGAACAGAAGCTCTTCAGCGTTCACATTGTCAGAATGCCCGGCTCTCCTCTCGGCCCGAGCATCAGGGCGCCTTAAATATTTACACAATGGGCCGCGTCTGAATGGCTCTTTACTACACGGGCAAGGTCTCCTTTCTTTCACCTGGCTTTCTCCGCGAGCGCATTTCTCCCGCGCTTTACCTTGATCTTCCAGTGAATGCGCGAGCGGCGCTCCCGCGATCCGAACCCCCCCGTTAGCGCTGATACAAGGCCCATTTCACATAAGAGGACGAGGAACATATTACAGCAGCGCTGCATTATTCCGCAGAACATGTATAAACAGTCGGAAAGAATGGGAGTGCTATGTTCATAATGGAATCTGAAAAGCTTTTCGCTTTTTTTGTTCTCATTGTCTCTCCATCCTTTTCTAAACAACCTTCCCTTTTTGCCGGCTATCAATGCAAAGTTCTTTGAGAGAAAATGAAGGGCATTCATGTCGACTGAAAGGGGCTTTTAAAGTTGAGTACAGCCCTGACAAAAGGGAAGGTACAGCTTGCAGAGGCCCTGAGAATGACTCAATGTTTATAACCTTGCCATGCACACCCCCGAGGAGCTCTGGGAACCAGAAAAGAGCCTAATGAAAAGGATCGTTCTCTCGCCACAAATAAGACCGTCATCTCGCGCTTCTTCGTTACCGAAACACATCTAGCGGTGTTTATATCTGCTGTTTTATCATTTGCTGTCGGCTCGGCTGAGATTCATCGCGGTGAAATTGCCTGGATTGTTGTTATTGCGTGTCGTGATTCCGGCGAGCACATCCCTGAACCTGCGCGGGAACACGGAGAGCGTGTTTAGGGTGCTTCGGTTCATTTCAGGGGCCCACGAGTTTGAAAAGCTCCGAAACGTCTGAGAATAGATTATAAAACTATTAACTACTGTCAAATACACAAAAAAACTGATGATATTTATTTTCTGAGTTCATGAGCTGGACTGGAGCATCTTTCAAAATTACATTCTATTGGGGAAAAAACTACAGAATAGTATTCGACTAACTAATATTGTATAATAAGTATTATTCTATTCATTTTTAAAATATTATTAATAATAATAATAATAATAAATATAAACATTTTAGTCAATCAATAACAATAATAAACAAATGTTTATTATAATAATGTAAACAATTATTGTTTTAAAAAACTAGATTGAGACCTAAAAAAACTTATAAGACTGAAATAAGACCCAAATTAATTCCAAGGAACAGTGTGAATCCAAAGGGAAGTGGGTTCTTTTACACAATTTTACACAATTTGGTTTTTTAATAAGACTGGAGTGTATAAACTGATTCACTATGAACAATTCATTATGAACCGATTCACTGTGAACTGATCAGATTCACAACAAATGATTCACTATGGACCCATCCAATTAACTATGAACCAATCTGATTCATTATGAACCAATTCACTGTGAACCAATCAGAAGACCCAAATAAGACTCAAATCCGCTTTTAATTCCAAGGAACAGTGTGAATCCAAAGAGAAGTGTGTTCTTTTACACAATTTTACACATTTTGGTCTGAGTTTGGTTATTTAATAAGACTTGAGCATGAAAACACCCTTATAGGAAGATGAACGCAAATTCAAATGAATCAAAAGATTTAACAAACGCATGAAAAACACGCTGAGAGTTCATCTACGACTTCATGTCATGTTTCATTGAAATTTCAGTATATTTATACTATATATAACATCATATATTAATATATTATATTTGAAAATCACTACCATTGAAAGGTTTTTAATAATTTTATGTTTCTGAAAGTCTCTTCTGCTCACTAAAGCTGCATTTATTTGATCAAAAATACAGTAAAACAGTGAAATATTATTCTAATGTAAATCATCTGTTTTCTATGTGAATATATAGTACAGTGTAATTTATTCCTGAATTTTCAGCATCATTACTCCAGTCTTCAGAGTCACATGATCCTTCAGAAATCATTCTGATATGAAACATTTATGATTATTATCAGTGTTGAAAACAGTTTTGTGGAAAATTTTCAGGGTTCTTTGATGAATAGAAAGTTCATTTATTTGAAACCGAATCTTTTGTAACATTATAAATGTCTATCTGTCACTTTTGATCAGTTTAAAGTGTCCTTGATGAATAAAAGTATTAATGTGTTCTTATTAAAGTATTAATAAGTAATGTGTGACCCCGAACGTTTGATCAGTAGTGTCTCGTTTTGTTTAGAGAAAAGCTCTGGAAAGCATATTTTTATGAACGTCGGATCTCCCGTCTGGTTTCTCTGGCCGCTGATACACACGGGCCTCTGTGAATGACAGGCTCAAGCAGAAAGGAGATAATCCCACATAATGTGGACACAGTTTTCATTTCTTGTCACCCAATTAAACTGCAATTATCCCAAGTGGAAGAGCAGAGAATGGCGGAGAACACAGGAGAAGAATGAGAGAGCGCAGCACCGCGGGACTCTTTCACCGAGACACATTAGCCCAGATTTTGTCGGAGTCGGATGAAAGCGCAGCGCACAGCGAGATGTGGACCGGCTGCGACGGGGGTTCGCCGCTCAACTTTTCTCCACTCTTTTTGTCCGTGCCGTGGAGCGGAGCTCAGGGAGTGGGGAAAAGACACACAAGTGTATACGGCCGATTCAAAGCATTGTGGCGTTCGCATGGGAGGCCTATTGTGTTTTCCGTTTGGAAGAGGACGTGGAGTTTTAAAACCCTAATAGTCCCTGTGGATTTGTAGTTTTCTCATGCAAATGTTCAGGGCACAATGCTGGAGCGGTGGCAAAAGTGTTTGAAATCACTGTCCGTCCCACATCACACGGGAAACCTTCAACAGCGTCTCCTGAGGACCCGCTGAAGTCAGATGTTCTCACTCAGGAGATCTGACGTGACCTGCTCAACATTTGTGCTGTCCAGTCCATGTAATGTGCATCAGACGGTCAGTAAAACGGACGGTCCGTCTGAGAAGAAAGTGATGCCAGGTCGTGTTTTCATATACAAATAAATACAGTCGAGTCTCACGTATTTCTATCAAGCATATATAATTATTTTCTAAGCACTTAATTAATAAAGTCTTTCTTATTATAAATAAGCAATTCAACGCTGGATTTGCACTAAAGATGAACGTGACGACACACGCTAGTGATGAGTTGATCAACTCCACAGCAACTCCATCAATTTATCCACTAACCGTTCAGAAACTTCTTCCTGAGTCTCTCCATCAGTTTGAACACTTTCCTCATTTTGTCTGCGTGAGATTCTCCAGCTTTGTTGTTGTTGAGCTGGTAAAGCTCCGCCGCATCCACAGGAAGTTGAACTGGAATGAGGAGAAGAAGAATTTACAGAATTGCTCTTCAACAAGATTCAACATAGGTAAATTATTCTGGGAAATAAGGTGTTGAAATTTGTATTTCATTTATATCTCTCCTCATCGCTGTCAGGAAGACATTCGAG
>CM076081.1:38416942-38441942 GCA_038088235.1 Zacco platypus | reverse complement strand
ACGCTTCAAAATAGTGTATCATCACAAAGTCATCACAATGCCTGTGGGGGAACAAGACTGGGATTTCTAAACCACAGGGGTACAGAAGTGGGAAGGATGAATCCTCCTCCCTGCCCCCTCCAGTTAAACATGTAGCTCTTGGGAAATTTGATTTGTCAAACGGCTCAGAAGGTCGCGCGGTAAACGCGAGCCTCGAGGAACACAGATACTGTCAGATGGACGGCGTGACTGTGTGACCGAGACGAGTCTTATCGCTCTCCCGTTCTCTCAATCACTCCTTTCTCTGGAAAACCTCCGTCCGTCTGAGAGGACCAGACGACAGCGACCCAGAAATTCTCATCAGGACACCCAGTGATGATCATGTCATGTTTCCCCACATTAATGACATTTTGGCTATGAAAATATTTTATAAATACATTTTTTATTCTGTGCGGGATATTGGGATCCATGTGTAATGAAAGACACGAGGTTATCGACCGCAGCAGTGACAGAAACTGACAGATCTCACGGTCCAAACGCCGCGAGCGAAGTGTACTTCCTGTTTCATCCGCGTGTGATCCGGCCGTAAACGTGAAACTGACGACTTCTGCGGGATCTCAAAACCCGTTACTGTAATTATTCATAGTCACTTATTAGCTATTGTTCTTTAGTTCATAATTCAGCATATCATTCATTTTCATGCATTTGCAAAAATGAGAAATTGAGAAAAATGTAAGAAATTAAGACGAATTATTTATACTTTAAAGTTGTTGATATTTTACGCCTTAAGTGGAATTTCTGCCAAATATTCTCTTGAAAACTCACATGAAAAATCTGAAGAAAAACAGAAGATGGGAATTTTGCCGAAAGCTCAATGCGTAATTCAGAATATTCCTTCGTTTTAACACCGTACACTCTATAATAAATGCTGGGTTAAAAACAAAAACATTTGGGTAGTTTTGACCCAGTGGTTGGGTTAAATGTTTTATTTAACTCAACTATTGTTTAAAAATGACTGTATGTCTGGATTAAAATGAACCCAAAATATGTTGGAAATTAAAAATCAGACACAAAATGACTAGAGGAAATAATAATCAAAAGGTGAACATTTATTCATAAGAAATTTAATAAATGATTATTGTTTAATTAGTATTCATTAAACTTATTTATTAAACATATTAATAATAGTTGAGATAATAAAACTACCCAACAGGTTGATCAAACGTTTAACCCAACCGCTGGGTTAAAACGACCCATTCTCTGTGTTTGTCCATTTTCAACCCAACTTGGGCCGTTTTAACTCAGTATTTTTAGAGTGCATGTTTGGCCTCTTTCTGACCCGTTCACCTGAAGAGAGGCGAGAGGCAGAAACACGCTGATCGTGACTGATGAGGTCGTGTTGTTCGGCAGTGAACTGGATCGTCTCATTACAGCCGTTAAACGTCTGATAACGGTCACTTACATCAGCGAGAGCTTCAGCAGCAGATAACATGAACTTCATCAGGCTCTTCCTCGCTGCTGAGGAACGTTTGATTCCAGTTCACATGAAGTTCCTGAGAAACTCACGGATCAAAACTGCGGCTGCGTCTCAGGTTTCGTCTGTGGCGGCCCTGAAACACCAAACACTCATTCAAACGACAATGTGATATTAATAAACACACTCTAAAAGTGCTGGGTGAGACAAACGAAGCTGGGTCAGACAAACTCAGCGGTTGGGTCAAATGTTTGCCCAGCCTGTTGGGTCGTTTTATTTAACTCAACTAATGTTAAAAAATGACTGTTTTTCTTGTAATGAACCCAAAGTATGTTGGAAATTAACATTTATAAATACGTTTAATAAATGAACAGTTATAAGTTTAATGAATAATAATTAAACAATAATCATTTATTAAATTGATTATTAATAAATGTTCATCTTTTGATTATTGTTCTTGTCTCTATAATTTTGTGTCTGATTTTTAATTTCCAACATATTTTGGGTTCATTTTAATCCAGACATACAGTCAATTTTAAACATTAGTTGAGTTAATAAAACTGCTATATGATCGATAATAAAATAAACATGAATAAAAATAAGAATTCAAAGGATTTATAATATTTAATTTTTTTATTATTAATTCTGTTAAATTTTACTCGTGTATTTGTTTCTGAATCATTGAGAGACGAGAGCGTTAGAAACTTGAGCAGCCAACAGAGCAGAGCTGGGTTAAAAACGACCCAAGCTGGGTTAAACGTGGACAAACGCAGCGATGGGTTAATGTTTGCTCATCCTGCTGCACTTTTATTAATGGGTTATTAATATGTTTAACAAATGAACATTTATTAACAAGTTTAATAATAAATTAAACAATAATCATGTATTAAATTGATTATTAATAAATGTTCACCTTTTGATTATTATTGTGTCTGATTTTTAATTTCCAACATATTTTCACTGTTCATTCAGTGATTTTTGATCAATAGTTGAGTTAATAAAAGGTTGAGTGAACATTTAACCCAACCGCTGGGTTTGCCCATTTTCAACCCAACTTGTGTTGTTTTTTTAACACAGCATTTTCATAATTCATAACAATGTTGTTGTTTTTTTGTACACCATGTTTGTTTCCTCCTGTATTTTGCTAACGAACTGTTTCTTTACATTTGATTAAAATGCATTGCAAGACGTTGCATCAAACTCCGTGTGAGCAGAGTTCATCATCATGATGTCGATGATGTTTTTATTATTTCTGATGTCGCCTGCAGCACCTGAAACGCGCGGGAAACACATGGACACGTGAGAGCCGAGCTGCCAATCATCGGCTGACACTCGTCATCACCTTCACCTCATCTGGACTCGAGGCTCAACAAAAGACATGCATATTGAGGCCGAGGGCAGAACGCCATAATAGTACAACATTAATCTCATTCGATAGGCGTAATTAAATTTCAGAAGCCACGTTTGGCCGAATAATGGAGAGGAAACCAGGCTTATGGCGAACAATAGATGTGAAGCGCTCGTGAAGCGGATCCCCGTTTAGCGCCGCTCGTCTTTCATGACTTTCTTCACGATAAATCTTCATGAATATTTTTCTTATCTGCATCGTCGTTGCTCCCTTCTTTTAAACGTATGATTATTAATCATGTTGCTGGCATCATCATCTCTGATAAGACTGTAAATGAATTATGCTTTGACTTTCGATATGGCTATAATAATAACAATAATAATAATAATAACAATAATAATAATAATAACAATAATAATAATAAAGGGTCGATTTCTGTTTGAAAATTATGCGCAGTATTTGTGCAATAATATTCAGAGGAGAAGGTCTGACAACAGGTTCCTGAGAGACTCTTCGCAATTAAATGATTTTCCCGCTCGTTAAAAGCTTCATTTTGACTGTGATGTTAATAAAGGGAACAACAGCGGAGGTGCGGGCAGAATCCACTTAAACATGCCATTTACACGACGACTCTCTCAGATATCTGTAATTGCACAGAGAAATGTTCCTCGAGCTCATTTCCGGGTGCCTGGAAAATCCTTTGAAGTCTGAGAGAAAAAGAAGCGAAGAAGAAGAAGTTTTTGCGATAAACACCTCGTGCTTTATCTGCCTTATTAATGTTCCACAGAAAACATTCAGATCAATTACTCAAGACTTCCTTTCATTTGGGACCCCACAAGTTTTTCCTGATGTATTGCACTAAAATTTAACTTGAACTTTTTCCCTTATCGTTAATTATTAAAAAACAGTAGAGTAGGCGATATATGACAGCAGCTTCATTCTCTGAGTGTTGTGACTCTCGATCTGCGCGATCAAAACGTGTTTTACTGTGTTAAATCTGTTCAGTGTGATTCCAACATTGAACCTTTAAAAGCGAATTAGTCCAAAAGCGTCAAATAAATCCCGACATCGCGTTCACCTGGGAAGGTAACCATAGCAACAGTCCAGCGATTTTAGTTTGGGTCATCTCATTGACAAACTATAAAAATACTGATATTATTTATAAACGATAAAGATTTAAAAGTTTTGTTTAAAAACGTACAAGAATTTACAATTCTGGTTGAGTGAAGGAATTTTTTTTCTAGCAAAATTTCCTTTTTAAAAAAGTGATTGTAAAATTGTCTCGCGCTGACGGTGAGTACACTATTATTAAAGAGCATTCTTCTGCTGTGTCCTGGACACACACTCACACTCACACACACACACACACACACACACTCTCTCACACATACACACACACACACACGATGTAGGATTGCTTTTCTCTCCGAGCAAAGTGAGTTTATCATTTCACTCTCGTCCTCGCGCTGGGTGGGATTTTGGAGCGCCCGAGGTCTGACAGATGTAGTGCGCATGCGCGGAAGGCCCTTTCAGTACCTGCCAGAGCGCTCATTATTTCACATGTTGCGACTCTCGCTGACAATCACTCGACTGAAGTGACGAGCGGCGGCGGGTTCACCATGGTGAAGAGGACAACAACAAGCGAGCTCAGCTGAGGAGGAAGACAGTCTCTTCTTCATCTCTTCGACTTCATCCGACACTTTTTCAGGATTTACTAACGACAATGCCACTGAGAACATTGCTTTCGTGAAAGTTGAAGCCGCTCGACTTGGACTTGCTTTTCGCGGAGACGAAAATGAAGCGCTGATCCCGTGTGTCACGAGCGCAGTTTCAGATTTAAAGTCGCCGAATCAGGGGATTTGTACCTGCCCAGGTGAACACCTGCCATCATGTCCAAGCCCATGGATCACGTTAAGCGTCCTATGAACGCGTTCATGGTGTGGTCCCGAGCGCAGCGGCGGAAAATGGCCCAAGAGAACCCGAAAATGCACAATTCCGAGATCAGCAAGCGACTCGGAGCGGAGTGGAAACTTCTGACGGAGTCCGAGAAGAGGCCGTTCATCGACGAGGCGAAGCGGCTGCGGGCGATGCACATGAAGGAACACCCTGACTACAAATACAGACCCCGGAGAAAGCCCAAGACTCTAATGAAGAAGGACAAATTCGCCTTCCCGATGGCGTATAATCTGGGAGAGCACGAGGCGCTGAAAGTGGGCGGCTTGCCGAGCGGCGCGCTGTCCGAGTCTCTGATGAGCAACCCGGACAAGGCGGCGGCGGCGGCGGCGGCAGCGGCGGCCCGGGTGTTCTTCAACCCGTCCATGTCCGCGAACCCCTATTCGTTTTTCGACCTGGGCTCAAAGATGACAGAACTTTCCCCACCATCGTTCCCCTACGCCTCACCGCTGGGTTACCCGACGGCGGCGACGGCTTTCTCCGGAGCGGGCTCTCTCGGCACCGGGGCGCACGCCCACACGCACTCGCACCCCTCGCCCGGTAACCCGGGCTACATGATCCCGTGTAACTGCGCGGCGTGGCCGTCCGCGGGGCTCCAGCCGCCTCTCGCCTACATTTTACTACCCGGAATGGGAAAACCTCCACTCGAACCGTATCCCGCGTACGCAGCGGCGTTATGAGACTAAAGCGAGGAAAACTTTTTAAACGCGACAGACATGCAGTGATCGCGTGTTTGTCCTGATGAACTAAACTCTGAACGAGCCCTTCTCAATGTGAATAACTGTGAGCTCTGAACCTGTTGACTGTAACTGAAGATCGAGGAGGAAAAGGACATTGTTTAATCTGAAAATGAATCCCGTTTCTTTTCCATTCAGTCCACATGTTGCTGTAAATGTGTACAGTTTGATCTAGTAATGCCGGAGCTCTCCGACTAGAAATCAGGTGTATATTTTGAGTTTAAATACTATTTCCATGGATGTGTGTAATATTTATTGTTCGGTCAGTGAAAACCCTATTTGTTGGACACGCCGTGTTCCTCTGATATTTGCACAACGGGAGTCCATGAGCACTTATGAGTGTAATGTAACGAAAAGAAACATGAAATAATAATAATAATAATAACAACAACATGCCCGAGTTCATGAGATTTCAAGGGTTCAGATTGTCAGATTCGTTCACGTAAAGAAGTCAGTCCGTTTTTTTTTTTACTAACTCGAAGTGAAATTGTATGTTATATATGTTTTGCATAATTCTAATTGATTTCCTGAACGGGGATAATAAAGCGAATGCAGAAAAGAGGAGATGCTGTAGTTCTTGGAGTCTCGGGTGGCTTCAGCTGGTCGCAGCAGGTGAAGTGTAAAGGATCCTCTAAAGACGCTTTTGTTCAGGCTTTGAATAGAATTACTCCGAATTCTAAAGCAAGTCTTTGTAATCAAGAGCCAAAATCCCGATTTATCACAACTCGAATCATGAATAGGAAGGAAGATAAAGCTGAGGAGTTTCGCTACTTCTTTAAGCCATACGAGCAGAAAAACGAACCCGTCCAGGCCTCACTTTCTGGGGATGTTTTAGTCAAGGCCCACATAGAGGAAAAAAATTAACAATTTTAATTTTTCATTCATTGGGACAGAAGTTTTTACAGAAGATGTGTGTGAATCTCAAGATGCTCCGCGTCGGTCTTCATGTAAACTGCCCTCTTAGATTACAGTAAGAAGTTAATTCACACGGCTCAGACCAATTATGCAAAACTAATTTGGACTGTCCAGGGATAATTACCTCCGCCACGGTTAATTGAATCTTTTGACTGCCGGTTTTCTCTATTGTCGGAGCGCGAGCTGCTCTCCACGGAACTTCCGGCTCCGCTTTGGACAAGTGACCTGCTTTCACTTCTGAACCAGACAAACAAATCACGGACATATAAATATATAAATATACACACTGATTTGAGGGGCAACTTGTCAAGAACGAGCGGTTATTAATTTCAGAGCAGCTTCATATTTCAGCTGTTATTAATCACCAAAACACTGATTTACATTTTAATGCAACTTTCAAAGTAGATTTTTCGGAGCTGCTGTCTTCCACTTCCAAACAAATCATTTATTACACACTCTAAAAGAACGCTGGGATAAAAACAACCCAAGTTGGGTTGAAAATAGACGAACCCAGTGACTTGGTTGTTTTAACCCAGCGGTTGGGTTAAATGTTTGCTGGGTCGTTTTATTTAATTGAACTATTGTTTAAAAAATTATACTGTATTTCTTGCTTAAAATTAACCCAAAATATGTTAGAAATTAACGTTTATTAATATGTTTAATGAATAATAATTAAACAATAATCATGTATTAAATTGCTTATTAATAAATGTTCACCTTTTGATTATTATTGTTGCCTCTATAATTATGTGTCTGATTTTTATTTTGGGTTCATTTGAATCCCATTAATAAAGACAAATAGAATGTTTTAATCAGTAGTAATAAACTGGCCAACAGGTTGAGTCACAGACGGAGTGTGTGTGTGTGTGAGTGTGTGTGTGTGTGTGTGTGAAGTCACCTGTGCTGCGTCGGCCGCTCTGACCCTCACAACGACTCAATAATATGACGTGTTTTTGTGATCAGAATGAAACTGAAGCAGAACTGCGTAACAAAAGCATTTTGCAGGTTTTCTCGACATCACGAAGGCTCTGCGTTCGAGCCTGTGAAACGCCTGAAAAGGTCGCCAGCTCCTCAAAAGAGCGCACATTACAGCCCAGTTTTCCCTTTTTTCCCTCTCCGCTCCCTTTTCTCCCTTCGCTTTACTCGCAGGAAAAAAGGGGGCAGTAACTGAAAGAACTTTGTCTCCCTTCAGTAGGAGCATTTAGACAGTCGAGGAGGTTTTGTCTGGGAACAAAACCGGAGTTGGGAGGCCTTTGTGAGCCTGTTGTTTGTTGAAGTGGAGCTCAGCAAAAAGCGCCTGCTTTCCCTCATTGTGCTTAAAGCAATCAGTGGTATTTGGAAAACTGTTAGCATTGTGCACTTCTTCTGTGTTCATTGTTGAGGATTTCTTTTCACAAGGTTTTTTTTTTCTTCCCCCCTTTTTTTTCAGGCAATCCAGCTGGCCGGGGTGAATAGCGCTGCAATGTGTACACGCTTTGTCCCTGCGAGTCCTTCAAGTAGCCCACACTGAATAGAGTGAGTTGACACTGGATGACAGTGAAACAACATAATAAAAAATACATGAGCGCATGAATGGAGCCCGGCGCATAAATAAATAAAATGGGTGACCAAAACTGGATAAACTGAATGACAAAACGGTGAAAGGGGAACAAAAAGATATTTAACACGGCAGATTAGCATTAGAAAGCCATCGACAAAGCAGAACAATTGATGAATGCGTTTACAGGCCAAGAAAGGAATGAACTAAATGGCTTTTGAATAGATATGCTCCTTCCAGATCCAATGGGAAAGGTAGAGAGATGCAACTATTCACTCCGCCACATGAGAACATCTTTTGACGAATGTTTGCAGAAGCGGGTGACGACTGTAACCGAGGGAAGTGTGGATGTGTCCAGGTTTCGTGCTCAGATTGCAAATATTCCCGCTCAACTATAATATGCAAAGGTGCGTTTTCCCGGGATGACGGCACAAATCAAACTCCGGTCAGATCGTTCGTTTAAAATGAAGTTTGGTCAGAAACCGACACCGCATTAGCGATGGATTTTTCGGTGTGTTTCACAGAACGGCGATAGTATCAGATGACAGACGGGGAAAAAAGCCACATTTATCCAACCTAAGAATCCTGTGAGGAACTGAACATGGACGATTGGGTTCAAAGCCGTCATTGATTTTTTGCGATTTGATCCTTTTCAGCCTCACTAAACACTCCAGCCATGATAATAGAAGTTTCCGCTCATGACCCAAAAATCCTCTGTGTTGCTTCAACACACAAAAGATTTCTTTTCTCCAAGAGTGTGAAGGTGCTGGAGATACAGCGACATCACACCTGCTGATCCCGAGATCATTTCACTGCAGTGAATAAAAAGCATTTTCATCAGAGTGAGATATAAATCATGCAAACATTATCATCAACCGTCTGATGATGCTTTCGTCTTCTTCTGGACACTTGTTGCAAGTCATTTATCAATTTCTGCTGTCAAACACTGGCACAAGAACTGCATCCGATCTGACAAAATATTACAGAAATACAAACATTAAGACGCATTCATGACCAAAAAAATCTCACGTCACCTTCATTTCTACAATACAGATGTTTCACTGTAAAAACAGAAGAAATAATTTGATGAAGCTCAGAGTTGGAGAACATCATCAGGTTTCTCTCCGGATGACACTGTAAACACCAACAAGTTCAACTCACATATTTAAGTTAAGAAATTAAAAGTTTCCGCGAGCAGGACCGGCAGATTTTTATTTTGTTCTCATACATTTGAATTGTTCTGAACTTGAAATGTTTGCGTACACTAATTCATAATTTAACTTAAAATTTATTCACTGTGAACATTTGTATTAGTGTGATCTTCAATGAGTCTAAATTAAAGGTTCATAAAACTCAAAACAATGAACTAGTTCAGTTTACATAAAATATTTAATTTCTGTGAGCTTGAAAGAAAAGTGCAAATACTCACAAGTTACTAATTTATTTAAGTTTGTCCAACTCAAACCAATTCATTTGGGTTTACAATCAACGCAAAGCAGAACAAAGTCGCGTTGGCAGGAGAATATTGTACAAATATTAACAAATCTGTCCGTTATAAAATGGAATAATAAGATGTTAAATTGCGCATGAATAATATAAGAAGTTTTCACGCAGAGTCAGATTGATGGAAAGTAAGTTCTGTGAATGTTTCTGTATTCGGCTCAGAAGTGTCAGGACTCGTGATGTAACTCCGTGTCATTTTCAGCAGAGGTAGTTTACCGCGTCTCAAAGCCTCTCTGGCTCCTGCAGCTCATTTAAGGCAAATTAAAGTGTGAAGAAGTCTCTCCCGCAGCAATCGCTCCATCGTGAGGGCCTTGTGTCAAGCGTGTTTATGGGCCAATGGACTGTATTACCTGTAATCTCTGCCACATTTCCTTACTTCAGGAGGGCAAAAAACCCAAAATTATCTCGCATTCCACCTTTACCGCAACATCTTGACGTGTCCAATCGAAGCTTCAGAACTCGCCCGTGTCGCTGTGCCCAAGGTCACTCTCAGAAATGAGATATACGCTCACATAAACACCGCACGTCTTCTGAAGTCTGAACTCAGTACTTAAAAGAGCAAGTTTGTGTCAAGGTATTGTGCACAATAAACCACGTACAGCAGCAGAGCCCCGAGGAGCGCTGGAATCACATGATGGAAATTGGAAAGACACACTCGCTCTCAGCGTGAGACGGGCGACACTTCCTCTCCAAACAAACCGGCCGTCCTCGTCCCTCGCCCGTGAGGCGCTGCGCCGTGGGACGAGCCGTACGGATCCACACGCGCTTTCACAAGAAAATAACAGCACGAAAATATTCATTATCAGGAGATGAAATAAAGGCTCTGTAACCGTTTCACTTTATAAAAGTAAGTTGACGGACTTAAAATTTTGAGTTTGTTGAAATTAAAAATGAGTGGTTTGGTTTAAATCAACAGAAACTCAAAATATGATGTTATCTGAACCACATTAATTATCTAAATTAATTTGACAAAAAATATGATAAGATGTTTTTTACAGCGTAGAGTTCTTGATTCCTTTGACAGGAGAAAGTCTTAAATTATTGCAGAATGATGTCATGTTTAACAGTTTTTTTCAAAACGCTAAAGTGTGTTTAATTCATACAGTTTATTTAAAATAAATTGATTTAACCCAGCGATTGGGTCGTTTTAACCCAGTGATTGGGTCGTTTTAACCCAGGGATTGGGTCGTTTTAACCCAGGGATTAGGTCAATTTAACCCAGGGATTGGGTCGATTTAACACCGCGATTGGGTTGTTGTAACTCAGGGATTGGGTTATTTTAACCCAGGGATTGGGTTGTTGTAACGCAGTGGTTGGGTTAAATGTTTGCTCAACCTGCTGGGTAGTTTTATTTAACTGAACTATTGTTTAAAAATGTATTAATATGTTTAATAAATGAACATGAATAAGTTTAATGAATAACAATTAAACAATAATCATGTATTAAATTGCTTATTAATAATTTTCACTTTTTGATTATTATTGTTGTCTCCAGTAATTATGTGTCTGATTTTTAATTTCCAACATATTTTGGGTTCATCGAGTCAGTGTTTTATAATCAATAGTTGAGTTAATAAAACTATCCAGCAGGTTGATCAAACATTTAACCCAACCGCTGGGTTTGTCATTTTCAACCCAACTTGGGTTGTTTTTAACTCAGCATTTTTTAGAGTGTAATACATCAAACTATAACCATATTTATTTTTCATAAGAAAAAAACCCAAAATGTTAAAGAAGGATGAAATAATCTTTAAACTGCAGAATATTTGCATATTGATGCTGTCCTATATTTCGTTTTGGATCATTTACACAATAAAGGCTTTAGAAACATTAGCATCTTTTCACATGTTTGCATATTAAAATGTCCTCTGTCCAAAAGATTTTAGAAATGTGTGTGAAATGTGGGAAACACACTTTAAAACACGAGGCTGTTTGAGGAGCGTTCTGTCGGCTGACGTGACGGTTTTGTTCGTTCTCTAGTTAACTGCTGGCGGAGATTGTCTGCCATATTAAATTCTCTGGTTCTGAGGGTAAAATGTATCAGTGAGAAATAGAAAATAATGAATCTGAAGAAGTTTTAGCCTCAGGAACAGTCAGAAAGTATGATATCCTCGTATGAGACGCACACGGGCAGAGCAGATAAGTACCTGGCAGTCGCTGCACTCGAACCTACACACGCCTGTCAATGAAGCAGATTATTCCTGCGCTGAGATTACAGCCGTAATGAGAAGGACCGAATCTCGCTCATTTGCTCCAAAACTCCTCTCGAGGATCCTTCCTCGCCTCCCACAGGATTTCTGCAAGCGTTCATAATAATAATAATAATAGTGATTATTATTGTTGGTGCAAAAAATCCTCACTGACTTCAATTTGTACGGCTTCATTTATTCATCTTTGAACAGGATTATTTAAGCACGGCCTGCTCTGAATTCCACGTATTATCACTTACACACTGACATATACATATGGATTCACCCTTCAGCGTTTCTTAATGCTAATGTGGAAAATCCTGCTCCAGATCCCACAGGAACTCAATATAGGAGATCCTAATGTATGTTTGAGCAATAAGACACTGAAAGCTGAATATAGTCACATCTGAAGTGTGTCACACGATTCTGTTCTGTTCCACCACATCATCACATTCTACACTGTAAAAAATACTGGGCTGAAAAACAACCCAAGTTGGGTTGAAAATGGACAAACCCAGCGGTTGGGTTAAACATTTGATCAACATGCTGGATAGTTTTATTAACTCAACTATTGATTAATGGCTTAAAATGAACCCAAGATAGGTTGGAAATTAAAAATCAGACACATAATTACTGGAGGCAACAATAATAATCAAGACAAAAGGTGAACATTTATTTATAACAGTTTAATAAATGTTTATTGTTTAATTATTATTCATTAAACTTAATAATAAATGTTCGTTTCCAACATCATTTTAAGCAAGTAATACAGTCATTTTTAAACAAAAGTTGAGTAAAATAAAACTGTCCAGCAGGCTGATCAAACATTTAACCCAACCGCTGGGTTAAAAATGACCCAGTCACTGGGTTTGTCCATTTACAAACTTGAGTTGTTTTTCACTCAGTATTTTTTAGCGTGTGTCATTGTATTCTTCTCTTCAGTCCTATTTTATTCTATTCTGTTCGATCATAAAATAATGTCATATATTCTATTTCATTCTATTCCATCAGATCATATTCTATTCTATTCTATTCTATTCTATTCTGTCTCAGCTGGTTTTCTGAGACCCGACACTGTGACGCAGCTCACAATACTAAACACAAATTGCATTCAATTGAATTAAATGCAACCAAACATGAACACAAGATTACAACACTTTTAAAAAAGGGCAAAAACACACTTCCAATAACTTTTGCTGTTAATGTCAACACACACACACACACACACACTCATATATATATATGTGTGTGTGTGTGTGTGTGTGTGAGAGAGTGAGTGTGTGTGTGTGTGTGTATGTATGTATGTATGTATATGTGTGTGTGTGTGTGTGTGTGTGAGAGAGTGAGTGTGTGTGTGTGTGTATGTATGTGTGTGTGTGTGTGTGTGTATGTATGTATGTATGTGTGTGTGTGTGTGTGTGTGTGAGAGAGTGAGTGTGTGTGTGTGTGTGTATGTATGTGTGTGTGTGTGTGTGTGTATGTATGTATGTATATGTGTGTGTGTGTGTGTGTGTGAGTATGTATGTGTGTGTGTGTGTGTGTATGTATGTATGTATATGTGTGTGTGTGTGAGAGTGTGTGTGTGTGTGAGAGTGTGTGTGTGAGTGTGTGTGTGTGAGAGAGAGTGAGTGTGTGAGTGTGAGTGTGTAAGTGTGTGTGTGTGTGTGTGTGAGAGTGTGTGTGTGTGTGTGTGCGTGTTTGTGTGAGTGTGTAAGTGTGTGTGTGTGTGTGTGTGTGTGTGTGTGTGTGTGTGTGTGTGTGTATTAGGAGTATTTAGCCTGGTGCTTGTATCCAAATCACAACTGGATCATAGTATCTTTTTATTTTATGACAGACAAAATATCTATAATATCTATATATTTTGAAATACAATAAATATGTATATATATTATGCTACATATTTTATAACAGGTAAATTCAACTTGCGAGGTTGTTTTTCTGCTGCAGAGAAACACGACTGAACGTTTGATAAAACAACAACCACAACAATGTTCAAAACACTCAAATAAATTTCATTTTCTTGCAATTTGCTACAGAAACCGAAGGGCCGGTTTGAGCGTAACTGGAACAAACGGTGACTGTAATAACACACTAATCTATTTGGACGCTCCTTCTTCCAGAATCAATCTATCGTGGGAATCACACCGACACACTCATCAGTTCATGAAGAGATAATGGCAAAAACACGACGACTAAAAACACAATTTCACACAGAACCAGCGTTAGGGTTGAAGCGGAGCACGATGTCGTTTCTGACACTAAACTGAATGTTCTCCAACAGACCCACAATTAAAATCTCGGTGAAAAGATGCTGCGCCGCTCATGAATTGCAAAACTTGTTTGCCTTTCTTCTCCTCGTTGTCTCCTCGTCGCTCGTCAGTGTGTCAACAGTGGAAGTTTTCCAGAAAGTTGGGAGAATCCCGTTGTTTGTATTGATCTTCATAAACTCTTTTCTAACCCACGAGTGTTTGAAACCTCGAACAACCTTCAGACCGTCGCGCCGCAGCCTCGGCGTCGATACACTCAAAACACACGCATTCTGACTTAAACTGGATCATTAGGATGAAATGTGCACAAAAATATCGTCGGCAACAGCGTGAACGGAGCAGCCGTGATGGTGAATGTAGGACGGCGTGTAAACGCCATCATTAGGCTGTTAATGTCAGACTCATTGCGCTTCAGTGTCACTCTGAACACTCCTCTCGATATTAGCTCAACAAATGCGGTTTGATGCCGGATAAATAAGTGTTCAAGCGCTCATGTTTAGGTATTGAATGTCTGCGTGTCTGTGGTGTCCCGGTAATTTGATTTACAATCCGAGGTGACAGGCTGGTGGGATCCGGCAGAGATTTATTAACACAACCTCACGCAGGAAAAGTTCTTTGTCAAACTCGGGCTATTTATACACTGTGGAAGTATTCGAATAAGTTCCTGAGCTGAAATATCTACATTTAATTAAAAGATCTGATGTGGAGAAACGGCCGTTACGGATCTTTTTCACACATCTGGAGTTGGTCTCAGACGCAGAAGAGAGATGACGATTAAAACACGAGTCAACAGTCGTCGTATGAACGGAGTTTGAGGCATTATTGAGAAACTCAGAAACCGCCGCGCATCAGGAGTCTGATCTCTCGCAGTGATGTGTTCCTGGACTGAATGCATGTACTGTTCGCACAGTTACTGGCATTTTATATGACAAATATGCTAAATGCATGCATGCAAATATTGTATCTGGACGGCTTTTTCTCTTGTAAATGCTGCAGATTTCACTTCTTTCCTAAGGGGAAGCACAGAATTAAGAATCCAAATCACAGATTACAATGTGGCGCATGTGTGAGAGCGGATGCAGAATAAAGCAGGAGAGAGAGAGAGAAGTATCTCCTTTAACGCAGGAGCCGAAACGCTCGTGTTTGGCAAACACGCCTGACCCAAATTTTCTGCCCCCTTCCTCCTCTGTAAGACGCTTTTGCAATCCTCGCGCCCCGAGGGCGACAACAACCTATCCTTTAAGGAAGGGGAATACGCCTGCCAATGCCTTTCCATATAGCACGCTTAATGAAAGATCAACGCCGCCAATATAAGTCTTTCTTGTAGCAATAATTAGTGAGGGATCCGCACTCCAACAAGCCGGTTTGCTGAGTTAATACCAAAGGCAGATTACAGGCGGTGCCAAAGAGTGCCCTGGCATGTAGCTGGCAGTCGTTCCCCCTCAAAAAAAGAAAAAGCTTGACATCACATTAGCACACGGTCAAGGAGTTACATCCTAACACTTCCATAATCTGCTTTCCTGCACAATTAGCCTGCCATAATAAGTGTGTGTGGCGAGCTTCGCCCGCGCTCTCGGGCCGAGCGCGTGACACGGAGCCGCGGAGATTAGGAGCCGCGCGGGTCCCGAGGGCCCGTCCGCTGGAATTAAGGGCCAGTGTCTCATTGAGCTCACTTACCTACACATGAGGGAGAAACACGCGCTGGAGCGAAGTGAAGCCACACCGAAACTCCAGCGAGACTCCAGAACTTGAGCTGAGGAGTCAAACAAAAATTAAAAACAAATTAAAGTCTTTCATTTACAGAATTCGGAAATTTTAAATGAATTTTTCTCCTATATATACATATATATATCTATATATATATATAAAATGTTTAATATTTAATTATTACACACATATATATATATATATAATTTATTATATTAAAATGTTATATATATATATTATTAATTATATTTAACTATATATGTATATAATTAAAATGTTATAATATATTCGATATCTTACATTATATACTATTAATATTACAATTATTTAATATAAAAATTTATTTAAAAGTTAAGTCAAAGATATTTTCATTCTGATGTAAATAAACTATAAATAATATATATCTATATTTAATAATTTACATTTTTTAATTGTAATTTAATCTTTAAATTGTAATAATTATAGAAGAATTTGATCTGAGGAATCAAACAGAATGTATGAATGAAAGTTTCTCTCTCTCATATATATATATATAGGTTATTATATTAAAATTGTAATATTTTCAAAATATTACATTAAAATATTACAATTATATATAATATTTAAAGTCAAGTCTCATAAAGACATTTTCATTCTGACGTATAACAAACACACACACAGACACACACACACACACATATATATATATATATTATATTCCATATAAAATCTCCTTTTTAATTCTAATTTAAGTAATAATCCATCACAATAAATGAATGAAGTTTTATTTGCTGTAATTACCCTGAAGGCCACCTAAGAAGTTCTAATCTAATTCTTATCGTGTTGAACAATGTTTTTGGATTTCGGTGAAATCCGTCTCCGCAGGCCAATCCAGTTCAGCTGGAAATCCGACTCCGGAGCCAGAACTCAAATTCAGAATTTTCTCGCGGCTCGCACGCAAACTCGAGGAAAGTCTGCGGAAGAGAACGAAGTAGCGTCAAGAATGAGACGACGGGGAGCAGAGAGAAGGAGAGACGAGGGAAACACACACACACACACACACACACGCTGATGACACCCGGTTCCATTCTTCCGCTCTTTCCTTTTCTCCGCTCGGCGCCTGGCAGCACGGAAGGGCTAAGCTGGGAGCTGTAATGTCATTAAATTGCAAATGCTTTTTTTCTTCCTTGCCGACACACACTGTTTACTTATCTGGCAAAAACATATGTTGGAAGGAATCCGTTAAATTCTGCCCATTGCCTTGGGTGAAAGTGCAATAGAAACGGACCCACTGAGCACCTTCAGTTGTCTCCTTTTAGCACTTTGCCTTATCTACAAGGCTGCTTAGCAGCAAACTGGCGAGTTCAATGAAAAATGAAGATACAGCGCGAGATTAGGGCCGAGAACAGTGAGAGGTAGACAGCTGGCGGAGAGGGTCATCCTGTCGCAAATGATTTTCAACTCCCCTCCTTTTCCATCTGCATAAATGACTATTTTTAAGGCATCTCTCGCGCCTGTATATTTTTCCCACTCTGTCACACATTTAATTTCACGCCCCGTGTTCTGAATATGCTTAAATGCATATCTCCGATGCACCTTTAAGCCCACGGAAAGAGGACTTTGGGGGAGGGAGAGATGGGACGTGCCGTAGAGATGCCGAGAGGATGCCGGGAAGGGGTGGCTCGGCAAAATTAAAGATAAAATGGTGTGATTTGCACTACAAGTCTATTACTTTGTGGCATTTACATAAAGTTTACCTCTGCAATTCCACCAGTTTTTCTTCCTCTTCTTCTTTGCCTTCCTCCGGACCACCTTCCCGTCGATCAGCCGCTTGAGCTCGTATAAATATGTATAAATCTTTGTTTGGGGGGAAAATAGAACTCCACAATCGGCAGAAAGTTTGAAGGGCGCACTTTGCCGGTACGAGTTCTACCCACAATGCCCCGGGAGAAGGACGTCAGATGATGATTCTCCTGAAACACAGAGATCTCAAACACAAACACACTGATGTTGTTGATCTGTGCCCGTCTCACGGATGCTTTCTGAGCCCTTTTTATTTATTTGCTAATGTGTTTATTTGTATGTGCTGAAGTGAGATCTAGTAGTTTCTGAGCAGTTTTATTGATCGATTGAAATATCTATTTATCTATTCATGAGCAGCTTTTATTCATTTATTTACTTATGCTGGAATGGGATCTTGTATATTCTGAGCAGTATATTGATTGATTGATTTTTGATCAGTTTAAATTAATTTATTTATTCTGTCCCTTAAAATATTGTTATTCCAAATGAATGGATGTTGTTGATTTGTCTTTATATGTAATTAGTTTTTTCTGAACAAGTCAATAAATGTATGGTTATTATTTCTATGGTCGACTTCAGACCTTCTACTGACTACAAGTAACTTCACGACTCCATGTCAACTAACTGAGTGTCAGTAGAGGTTCGGGTTAGTAGAATGAGTGTGATTTTTAAAGTTGACCACTGTTCCCACAAACGTGTGTCCTGTAGGGTCCCAGTGGCCTCACTGCTCTCACACATCTGAACACAGTCGTGTGAGCTGCGACACACCGGCACAGACTGAAGAGAGTTCAGCGGCTCTCACGGCGATGTGCTGGAGGAGGTCCGGCCCGGTTTCCGCCCGAGGGCCGCAGCGGATTGGCCTGACGGGACAGCGGGGACGAGAGATTGGGCTATTCCGAGCACGCCCGCTCTTCTTATTGTCTGGCCTGATCCACGTCTGAATACTCTCCCTCCCTGCTTCCAAACAGATGAGAAAGGCTTAGGAGCCGCACGGCTTTCTCTCCACTCCTTTTTTATTTGCAATTAAATGCATTTCAAATGGAACAACTCTACAGAAAGCAATTTCGATAAGAGAAGAAAAAGCCATTGCTTTTCCCACCTCCATTGTTGAAATTTTTGCATTTCACCCGCATTCTGTTATGTGAAATTGCACAATCAAAAACATATCTCGACAGTGGATGTGCCTCCAAAATTTAATAGTCCCATATTGAAAATTAAATTGCATCTTAGAAATCATTTAAGCCCTTTTCTCGTTTTCTTTCTCGCACGCCTTTCACGCTTTCCCGCGCACTTTTCCCTTTGGCTTTTGACGGCCGACAAAGGTCCTAATTGTATTTCGCTAAAACTGAAACGTTATATTTCCTTTTTATTTTCCGCTTTGGCCCGAGCGCATTTTATGCGATAAAACGCGGATATTGGAATTAGCGGCATCTGGTCACGTCGAGCCGTATTGTGTGTGAAGCGTGCGCCGCTGCGAACCATCTCCGCCCCGACCGCCGCATCTTTGAAGGATTTCTGAAGCACTGTAAATAGCTCCAAAACCTCTCTTACAAGCTTTACCCCCGGAGCACTTTGTAACTTATCGCCCTTGCCTTGTGCCTCCTCTATGGCTGGCATTATGCTAAAATGTAAATCGCTAAGCCGCCGGAGATGTGGGTGTGACCGTGGCGCTCAGGCGAGCCAATACTGTGTGGATCACTCGGAGCCGTCGGAAAAGGTTCAGTAAAGCGACGCAGTCAGGAATCGGCCCCGTCCATGTCCAAGAAATGTGATTTTAGTGCTGCTGATTTCACATTTACTGTTCAGGGCTGGAGAAACGCAGAGCCGGACGGTTTATCCCGTGTGTCATTCGCTCAAACGCCAGCGATTCTCACGCCACACTGAAACAGCCTCTTCCTCTTGGGTTTTCTTTAGCCTGTAAAATGGCAAAGCATGTTTATTATCAAAAATTAAGTCAATATTAATATTAACAAGTAAATAATATATAGTATTGTACCAAAAGACACAATATGAAAGTTCTTTGGATTGAAAGTGTTATATATTTTGTTGACTTGTGCACTTACATCATCACAAATGTTTCCAACAATATTTAAACAGCGAAACGGACCGGGTCATTGCGACACCTGTCAATGATGTCACAGCCGCGTTCCCGCCGATTTCCAGTGGAAACACCAGAGACGCTTTAATGTAGAATGTGTTTTATCAGACATGTGACAGAAAATAAATCATTGTTATACAGCTCAACACGGTTATTCTTATTGTTCAAATCTTGAATGGACAAATACACCGAAAATATTAATATATTTCATAAACACAGTCAGTTATTTCTTAAGTAAACGGTTGAGAAAGAAAACGCACGTGTAACAGTATATTGGATCCGTGCAGCTCTTAAAGTGACAGCGGCCTAATAAACCTGCAGACGCCTCTATAACAACATTAATCTGCCGACAAAAGACAGAGAAAATTCACTCGCTGCTGTTGACGGAAAAACTTTTGTAACTATACTTATATTTTATTTATAAAGTGCAGTTATTTTATAGTTGATTACAGTTTCTGTACCTGAAAGTTCAATCGTATCTTTGTTCAGTATTTATTTGTGCAATGTTTTATTTGTTCTTTTTGTAATTACTGAGTGTTTACATGTCTTTAATTCCACTTATTAGTTAGGCTAGTTGTTTTTGCTGTTATATTTTTAAACCGTAAGCAAAAGTTCCTCATGTAACTGTTATTTAGCGTGTTGATTTTTGTTCATGTTCAATAAATGAATGTGATTATCTAAAAAATTTATGTTTTTTTTTTACCTTATTGGAATCAGAGTTAGGAATCAATAAGAATTGATTCCTAAAAATTTAAATTGATACATATTTAAATTTAAATTGATACATATATATATTAAATTTACACATATTATATATATATATATATAAATAAAGGAAAAGGGGCATTTCCTGCAAGACAATGCAACAATGCAAATTTTACAAAATGTGACATTAAAAAGTGTAAAAGTCACTTGTTTTGAAAAAGTAACAGTGTGCAACAGTGACACCCGCAGGTGCAGTTACAGCGGAGGCTTGCCTCCTCTGAGCCCAGTGCGTTTTAACTGAACCCCTAAAGCGTGCGCTGGGTTTAGTGGGGGGTGATTCAGAGTGAACGGAGTGAAGAGTAATTCAAGAGGAAGTAAAAAACTCATTTCATCGCTTTATGTCACGTCAAAATAAAACTTGAAATGTCCTGAAAACACGATGACTGTGAGGTTTAGTGAATAATCAGCTCAGGGAAATTAAAGCTTGATGACTGCTGAACGCAAGATGACAATAAAAATAAAGATAAACAATAATAAAACACTAAAAATAAACAAATGCAATCACAATAAATAAAATGAATATATATATTATTTAAATTGTTACTGCCTTATAGTTATTATTTTGGAATAAATGTAAAAATAAGTAAAAACAACTTGATGAAATTTATACTTGCTTTTAATAAATAAAACAATACAAAATAAAATCGGTCTCTCTTTTTTATGTAATGTTTATTTAACCAGGAAAAATAAATTTACATTTGATGGATAAAAAAAATTGAGGACTTTTTTTAAAAACGGTTTTAAAACACCATTGAAACACACGAGCGTTTAATGGTTTTAAAACACCAGAGCTGCATTTATTATCAAAAATACAGTGAAACAGTGAAATATTATTCCAGTGTAAATCATCTGTTTTCTACATGAATATTTAGTACAGTGTAATTTATTCCTGAGATCAAAGCTGAATTTTCAGAAGTATTAATGACTTTCAAAAGAAAAAAACTGCTGACTGACTTCTTGTACTAATATATATATATATATGATGGCATGTATGTGTGATGAAAGGAAGTGACTGTAAGTCGACTGTATTTACTCTTATTTGTGCGGAACATGAATTGAATGAGTCACAGAGTTCTGCTGCCCTCTAGAGGCCGTGAACGTGTTCAGCACACGACGCTTCTTCACTCAGTTTGACTCAAAGTTAGTTTACAAGCCCTTTACCTTCAAAATTAAGAACCACTTGAAAGAAAGTGAATTACAACAGAATTTTCTGTATACCCAAATGATTTACATGTGCAGAATAACACAATACTGTATCCCATAATGCACTGCACTCGACCAGTGAAGAATAAGCCAGTGATTAGTGATCTTTACTGATTGGCCGACCTGAGACCGCATCCGTATCGTCCAGTTCTGAAGAACATCTCCCATCTTTCCTCACGGACGCTCCGCTCTGAGCCAATCCCCTGAGACCATGATGTCATGTGATCAGTCACTCTGGAGACACAGGAGGATGACATCATCGCACTGACTGGCAGAAGAACCTAAACAATAATGATAAATCATGTACTGCAATATAATAACAATATACATGTGGCTAGAAGTAAAACAATAATCAGAATATAAAACGAACGCTTGAGAGAAATCCAAGATTATTAAGAACGAACCTTCGACATCTGCTGTTTTTACGGAGGATCCGTCGAATAATGAAGTGAAACGTTAGTGATTACAAATAATATCCATTTGTTCTGATCAATCTTGTATTCACTTTAAAAATGCAAACTTAAGTTTTGTTATATGCAAAGTAACATCCATGAATATTCATACATAAGAGAGCAAAATATTACAGTGCTGGTGCTGGTGTAAATGATTCGATGCTCATAATAAATAAATCATGCGCTGATAATCATAATTATGAGATGAAAAGTCGAAATTCACGTGTTAAAATTATGATAAAAAAGTCCAAATTCGAATGAAATTATGACTTAAAAATTCAAAAGACATTAAAAGACAAAAATATGACAAGTAAAAAAAGCTTTCAAGTCATAATTTCTACTCATAATTATGTCTTGCCAAAGCATTATTGTAGTTTCCCAGACTCCACAGTAACACACATCTACTGTCCAAAGCAGCACAGAAGCGATTTAACGCTTTGACGCGTCGATCACAGCGGCGCGATTAGAGCGTTCCCGCGCATCACGTGATCAACTGCCAAATTCAGAAGTGCCTGCGCGCGCTGTCAATATATCACAAATATGCTGTGTTTTCAACCACATAATGTTTATTTTAGGTTTCAGACATTTAAATGCACATAAGTACTAACAAATCTATACATTTAGAGTTTGTAAAATACACACTGATGTCTATGGAAGCGGCAAAACAATCATTTCCATAATAATTAGACAGCACGTTATTCATATCAGATTGTGTAAGTAACTTTAACTCTTCTCTCAGTTCACCGGCTCACTTACTTTCATGTATTTCGGGAGAACTGGATGAATTCAGGTGCTGTAAATCCAACAGACGCGATTCTCTGTAGAGGCGCAAACTAACATGGCGGCTCCCGCGCAAATCTCAACTAACGCGATCATTATAAAGCTGTTTAAACTGTAAAACACATCCACTCGCACATATTTGACAATCGGAATGTCAGATATTTCATGCTGTACTCATCAAAATTGTTAATATTTTGAATAAAAAAGGAAAAATTAAATAAAAGCAGATCGTCATACAGCGCTATTGAGGCTGCCGTGTGTCACATGACAAGTAATGACGTGTCACCATGGAAACAATAATAACGGTCGCCTTGAAAAAGTCACTGGACGCTCAGACAGAATACTGTAAACTTCCGTGTGAAAGTGTGAAGGTCAGATTGAGAGTCAGAAGCAGAGCGTCTTTCTGCGCGGGAAACCCTTCAGTGACGCGTGAGAGGAATCATGGGAAATGTGTCATAATGCCTGACCAATCCACCTTCATTTTAAAACATTTTGCGTTTTGTCCCATGAAGCCTTGTGCTTTAGAAATGAACCTGAAGTGCTCTCAATTACAATGTGAAAAGGCAACCTTTCTCTGAATCGACACATTAGGTTCCCTAAAGCGTGTGCCGTTCGGAGCTCCATTAGCGGAACTGATGGGTTTTTCCATCAACATCATAATAACAATAATACACAGAATGAGGCATCACCTTCATCTGGATGTCCCTTTGAAATGCTATTAATGGAGAATTTCTCATTGTCGCCACTTCAAAGGATAAACGCGTCCTCAGCTCGTCAAGCCAATTTCGACTCTTTTATCCATTCCTAAAACAATAGAGTTTTCAGTAAGAGCTCTTACTGCTCGCGCGCTTCAGCCGGACAAAACCCGCGCGCGCGAGCGTAGGCGACTCACGCTCGAGCAATTAATGCAACTTAATGAGAGCCATTCAGAACCGGCATTAGCGGGCCGTGTTCGGGCCTCTGAGAAACACAAATACTGTGAGACAAAAACAGACAAATAATGGAAAAACCCATTTGTGTTTTATCAGGAACACTTTAAGATAAAAACGACAGATATTTTAGTGGAAGGACGAGTGAATTAGTAATTCTATCAGTCTTTCTCTTCAGCAGTGGGCGAAATATTTTTATCCAGATTTCAATTAAAAAAAAAAAATTCAAATAGACCCTTTTTCACATTTCCGGGTTTCTCACAAGCGGAAGTCGTCATAGTTGGGTAAAATTATATGGCGGTGAATGAGAGGATACATTAAATATATAAATATATATTGCGTTCACATGTTCTCAATAGGTTAGGTTAAGAACATTTCAACAACAGTGTGTTCACAACTGTCAAAAGATGAAAAAGAGAGAGTCAGAAGAGAGAAAGATGTCAACATCAGCTGAACACAAAACATCCTCAGGAAGCGTTAACTAGTGTTTTGTAATTTGATGAAAAGATAATACAATACTATAGTGTTATAAATGTGCGTACATTAAAAAAATAAAATATAAATGAACTTTGCAAGATTTACAATGCCGATGACCGTTAACGCGCGTCATCAGTCCGTAAAAAAGGGAGGGTGTGCATGACGTCAGTTTCCCGCCGGATGTTTCCCACACGTGCCTGATTTCGACGCCCGGGAAACGCATTCGGCAGATTTGCCTGTAAACGCTTTATATAAATACAGTTTAGGTGACGTTAGGTGTGAATCCGGGCGATCACTCTTATCAATGTTGTTTATATCGTCCAGCGCTATAGTTTCTGTCTGTGTTTATTGAAAAACATCCAAATTGTGCCGAATATAAGATGGTAAATATTTAATCGAGGAGATCTTAATTGATTAACTCAATCACAGAACCGTATTCGGGTCCATCAGAACTGCTTCAAAATCAGAGTTGGAAAAAACTCTGGGGGGAAAATTGTATGTATGCAAATTGTATAATATTCAAGGTACACAATTCCAGTAATTGTGCTGTTATTGTATTTTCAGAAAGTTTTGGAACATGTTTTCCTCTCCCGAAATTTGTCACTACAGAAACACAATAATAAATCATTTAATAAACGTTACATTGACCTATGAAGATTTTGTCTACATCTAACTTGTAAATATAATATATATAACAATTTTAACAATATTTTATACAACAACAGTGTAATTTATGAGATTTGTTGTATTTTCAATCCAATCTTTCTTTGTAAAAGACATAAAGTTCATTAGTGTGAATAAACATTGAACTAAACTCTATAATAACGTCTTAGTTGATAATTCAATATACTTTATTTTTGACAGAACATCCATGTTTTCGGCAGTGACCGCATCACATGACAGGA
>CM076081.1:38376942-38411942 GCA_038088235.1 Zacco platypus | reverse complement strand
TGTCAAATTTTACAACTTATTTATGGCTGTTCGCAGACTTCTGATCATTCATGTTAGAGATTTAATGATGATTATTCAGTCAAATTGAAGTATATATATATATATTATTTCATATTAATATAAATATATAATAATGTAATATACATTTTATATTAAATTCTATATCTATCATCTAACTTCACATTTGCATATATAAAAATTTGTATTAAATATATATTTTTCATTTCTTACATATATATAATTTAACAATAAAAAATTTTCGGATGTAAATTTGAAGATAGATATAGAATTTAATGTAAAATATATTTTAATATATTTATATTAACATTAAATACATAAAAAAAAAATATATACATATATATATATATATGGGATATACATAGATGGATATAGAATTCAATATAAAATATATTTTAATATTATTATATTATAAATAAATTGAATATATATAAATACATATTATATATATATTTATTTATTTTTAATTAATAAACTTTTTAAGTTAATTTCATAGTTTTTTCAATAATCAATCAATCACACGTGTCTCAGTGTGTGTGGCTCAGAACATCAGGTTCTGATGAAGTTCGGTGTGATCAGGTAACTTCGCAGGTTTTAACTGCGGCGAGTGTAAGTTCGGCTGGACGGGTCAGAACTGTGAGGAGCGGAAAGCTCCGGTCGTGAGGAAGGACATTCACTCTCTGACCGCCGACGAGCTGCAGGAGTTCCTCAGCGTTCTGGACCGGGCCAAAACCACCGTCCACCCGGAGTACATGATCGCCACGCAGCACTGGCTCGGCCTGCTGGGACCCGACGGCACCGAGCCGCAGTTCAGCAACGTGTCCATCTACGACCTGTTCGTCTGGCAGCACTACTACTCCGTCCGAGACACGCTGCTAGGTGAAGAACTAACTGACCATAACTAACCCAACTAACCCTTCAGAACCGGACTAACCCACCAACATGCCTCAAAAACATCTCAAAATCTCTGCTGACTTTCAATTCATGCCTTTTCATTGATAGTCAGTTTTTTTTTTTTTTTTTTTTTTAGGGGGGGGGGGGGGGGGTTAAACAATTAAAAATGCATCCCAAAAAATTCTAACTGAAAAAAAGAGTGAGCGAGAAAAAAAAACAACAGAACTCAAGGAAATAAAGTGTGTTTGCTCGGACCCTGAGGTCAGATGTTGTTTGCGGTGATTGTGAGCAGTATTTACTGACCCGATTTACTGACGCAGGTCCAGGACGTCCTTTCAAAGCCATCGACTTCTCCCACAAGGGTCCGGCCTTCATCACCTGGCACAGATTCCACCTGCTCAGCCTGGAGAGAGAGCTACAGGTCAGAACACCAACATCTCTGACCACACTGACCTCTGCTGGACAGAGACGGTCATTTCACACAGACGGTCATCAGAGAAAATGATCAATAATTCTTACTTTTTCAAAGTTGTAAATAAAAGATTATTGAAGCATTTTTTGCAAGAAAAGTCTCTCTACTTCAAAATTGCAGATACTTTGTGATTATTTCTGAAATTTACTAGCAGTTTCTGGGTGGAAATGATTTCAGGGAACTTAGAAATGAAGTCGAACATGGTGGATTTTTTTATTTACATTTTTATTCTGAGAAATATAATGAGCTCCACTGTAAAAAAACAAAAAACAACCCAAGTTGAAAATGGACAAACCCAACGGTTGGGTTAATGTTTGATCAACCTGCTGGGTAGTTTTATTAACTCAACTATTGATTAAAAATTACAGCAGGCCAGCAGGTTGGACAAACATTTAACCCAACCGCTGGGTCAAAACATTGTCCATTGTCCACCCCACCCGGGTTGGAGCAGAATGTCGGTTCCTCTGATGAATCCAGCGGTCATGAAAAGCATCATGTGTTTTTCTCAGAAACTCACCGGTAACGAGAACTTCGCGGTGCCGTACTGGAAGTTCGCGACGGGCCGGCCGGAGTGTGACGTGTGCACGGACGATCTGCTGGGAGGACGAGACCCCGGGGACCCGTCCCGCATCAGCGCCGGCTCCAGGTTCTCCCGCTGGTCAGTGGTGTGCGACAGGTGCGTGTCACACGAGCTTCAGACCGACTTCATCAGGAGAAGCAGCAGAAAAGAGTTCGAAAACAAACCAAGAGCACAGAAAAACATCCTAAGAGCCACTAGAACATCATCAAGCTGTTCATTTTAATAGTTTCGATTGTTTTAGTCATTTAAACATAATTACCAATGCAACGAATTTCCTTAATAATGATATTAAAACACTTTTTAGTCATAATATTAAGAAATGTGCAATAAAGAAATACTCAAATAATTTTTAATTGGATTTGAATTATACTTAGTATGAAATAAATGATTTTTTTCTACTAGGGTAAAGACTCAAATATATGCTTTAATCTTAATGGCATGCATATAATAAAGAAAGGCAAAAAAAGCTACATAAACCTAACAACTGCAGAACAGGCATAAATGAACAAATAAATAAAGTTATTGTAGGGAAAAACACTTGAGAAGAGCACTGAGACACTAACGCTCTTCATCCTCTTCAGTCTGGATGAGTATAATCGTCTGGTGACTCTGTGTAACGGCACTAGCGAGGGATCCCTGCGCAGGGGACTCGCGCAGAGCACCAACGTGACGCTGCCGACCATGAACGACGTCCGGAGCTGCCTGAACCTGCCAGACTTCGACAGTCCGCCGTACTTCACCAACTCCTCCTTCAGCTTCAGGTGAGCTCGCAGACTTCAGTCTCTTCACTCGTTGACTCTCCTCCATCCCGAAGTCTTGTTCTTCCTCCATCTGTCCCCGCAGGAACGCTCTGGAAGGATACGAGCAGCCGGACGGCGAGCTGGACGCTTCAGTGTCGAACCTGCACAACCTGGTGCATCAGTTCCTCAGCGGCACCAGCGCTCTGTCCCACTCCGCCGCCAACGACCCCATCTTCCTGGTAACACACGACACACACTCAGTGACCGCAACATGCAGTCCATCCGAGCTCTGATCCCGACTCTCTCACGGCTGAACAGGTGCTTCACGCGTTCACCGATGCTATATTTGAGGAATGGATGAGACGTTCCCGTGAAAACGCCAGCTTTCCGGACGAGATGGCTCCTATCGGACACAACCGGCATTATAACATGGTTCCCTTTTTCCCACCTGTGACCAATGAGGAGATCTACATCGCATCTGAACAGCTGGGATATTCCTACGCCATTGATCTCGAAGGTAATGAACACCCAATCAACCCAACCGCTGGGTCAAAACAACCCAACCGCTGGGTCAAAACAACACAGTCGCTGGGTCAAAACAACCCAACCGCTGGGTCAAAACAATCCAACCGCTGGGTCAAAACAACCCAACCGCTGGGTCAAAACAACCCAACCGCTGGATCAAAACAACCCAATCACTGGGTCAAAACAACCCAATCGCTGGGTCAAAACAACCCAACCGCTGGGTCAAAACAACCCAACCGCTGGGTCAAAACAACCCAATCACTGGGTCAAAACAACCCAACCGCTGGGTTAAAACAGGCCAACCGCTGGATCAAAACAACCCAATCACTGGGTCAAAACAACACAACCGCTGGGTTAAATCAACCCAACCGCTGGGTCAAAACAACCCAACCGCTGGGTCAAAACAACCCAACCGCTGGGTCAAAACAACCCAACCCCGCTGGGTCAAAACAACCCAACCGCTGGGTCAAAACAACCCAACCGCTGGGTCAAAACAACCCAACCGCTGGGTCAAAACAACCCAACCGCTGGGTCAAAACAATCCAACCGCTGGGTCAAAACAACCCAATCACTGGGTCAAAACAACCCAACCGCTGGGTTAAAACAGGCCAACCGCTGGATCAAAACAACCCAATCACTGGGTCAAAACAACCCAATCGCTGGGTCAAAACAACCCAACCGCTGGGTCAAAACAATCCAACCGCTGGGTCAAAACAACCCAATCACTGGGTCAAAACAACCCAACCGCTGGGTTAAAACAGGCCAACCGCTGGATCAAAACAATCCAACCGCTGGGTCAAAACAACCCAATCACTGGGTCAAAACAACCCAACCGCTGGGTTAAAACAGGCCAACCGCTGGATCAAAACAACCCAATCACTGGGTCAAAACAACCCAATCGCTGGGTCAAAACAACCCAACCGCTGGGTCAAAACAATCCAACCGCTGGGTCAAAACAACCCAATCACTGGGTCAAAACAACCCAACCGCTGGGTTAAATCAACCCCGATATTCCTTTGATCTTGAAGGTAATTTACTTGCTGTTTCTCTTCTGCATTTATTTGATCAAAATTACAGTAAAATAGTGAAATATTATCACACATGAGCAATTATTAAACATCTAAAATAATGAAATAATGAATTATTATTGAGCGTGTGTTTTCTATGTGAATATGTAGTGCCGTGTGATTCATGAGTGTTGTGTGTCCAGAGGTGGACAGCGGGCCGGCCGTGTTCGTTCTGGCAGGAACTCTGGGAGGAATCTTCCTCGGGCTGCTGCTGCTGCTTCTGTTCGTCCAGCGCAGGAGAAAGCGTCAGTTCCAGCCGCTCCTGAACGCAGAGTTCACCCACACAAAATACACCGAGGAAGCTTGAGCACATCCTCACGGATCGCGACGGGCCGTACGCCGTCCGGACGGATGTCTAGATCCGGTGAAACACAGTAAACACTCAATGACGATGATTAAAACACAGTGAATCACAAACTCTTCTGATGGTTATTCAAATGAGAGTCGAGCGATGATTTTAGATGTGTGTCTCAATAAAAGTTGAATTGTCAGTCATTGCTCTACGTCACGCACGCGTCTGCTTTATTATGGTAAAGGTCACATTCTGTACAGTTCTGCTGGTTTTAGAGTGTCAGGTCACAGAAAAAAGCTTCATTTACTCTTTACAGCGGTTCATGCGACTCGAGCTCAGTCATGTGACGCTTTATCTAAAGAACAGATTAAACTGAGCCCTCAGATCTCAGTCATGTGATCGATCACGCAGGAACACTGATCTGAGATCTGAACTGAACTCTTCTCAGACACGGAACAGATGAAGTTCAACTCAACGCGAGTTCCAGGCGTTTCTGTCTCTTCTTCACTGAAATATCTCGGAAACGTCAGTGAACATGAAGTCAGTGATCACAACAAACACTCCATGTTTCCAAAATACTTTAGTTTTACTTCTGGTAACAAATCTTTACAAACAGGGAATATTATTTTAGTCTTTTTTTGCTGCACAAAGTTGATGAATTCATGTTTACACACCAAAATCTTCATCGCATTATGAATGTGAAACTGAATCAAGATGTAAAGAAACACATCATGAATCAGTACGTCTCTTTAATTCATCGTTCATAACCTGTTCTGAAACATTATGAATATTTTCACAAAGAGATGATAAAGCTACAGCTCTTACATTTTAATGATTGTTTTAACAGATTTGTTTTGTTTGTTTTAATTGTGTCCTGATTTGTTTGAAATATCTTCATGATTTTTGGAGGATTTCCATGTAATAATAATATAATAAACACAAAAGATCATTACACATCTTCATATGAAAGTGCTCTCACTACATTCTTAAAAAATCCCAGATCAATCACTGTCAAATATAATTAACTGCTAAAAAAATCACTTTCTTAATCAGAATTTTGTATTTTTTCAGTAAAATTTGAATTTAAAATCATTTTAAAAGACTTGTTTGCAAAAAATAAATCATGAAGTAAATTTATTTTTCTTCAAAAAACTTTTTTAAGAATGAAATGAACTAAATGTGGAAGTGCTTTTATCAAAGAAACTAAAATATCTGATTAAGAAAATGAGTTTGCAGCACAAGAATACATATTAATAATAATAATACTGAAAGATAAGAGCAAACAAGCATCGCTGAAGAAACATTACAGAAATAACTGAGTCAATATACACGGATTTATGACCAAAAATGAGCAGTTTCCCAAAACACTGACTGAGTTTGAGTGAAGTTTACCATCAGGTCATTAAACATTAAACACTCACAGTCCAGATCCGTGTGTCTTTCCATGGAATTGTTGTTTACAATCATCATCTTCTACATTTACAGTAAAATCTCCGAATAAACATTTCTGACACACTGAACTACTAACCTGGAATTCATAAGTGTGAAAAATAAAGATCTGAAATCACATCAGATGTTCTTCACTCTCACAGCAGAAAATAACGTGGATTATTGACTGTCGCCGTATTCCAGAAGTCGGATATTCCTAGATATTTCTGGCATTATGGCAGTAAATTGATGAAAGATGATCAAAACAAAATGTCTGATTTTCATCAGATCACAGGATGAATCACACGAACTAAACCTTCAGAACGCGCTGAATCCCACCAAAACCAGGAGAGATCCGTGTCTTCAGACGTGCTGGAGATCATTTCTTTTGATTCTGAAAGAGTCTCTTCTGCTGATCAAAAATACAGTAAAAACTGTGAAATATTATTCTAATGTAAATCATCAGTTTTCTATGTGAATATATAGTACAGTGTAATTTATTCCTGAATTTTCAGCATCATTACTCCAGTCTTCAGAGTCACATGATCCTTCAGAAATCATTCTGATATGATGATTTGATGATTATTATCAGTGTTGAAAACATTTTACTTTTCAGGATTCTTTGATGAATATAAAGTTTGAAATAAAGTGTTTTGTAACATTTCAAATGTCTTTACTGTCATTTTTGATCAATTTTAAAAGAAAAGAGTCTCACTAACGCAGACAGAGTCTGTTCCATCAGAGATTCTCAGAAGCTGCTCCTGCGCGAAGATGTTGGAGATGCGAGAGAAGATCTTGAGGAGAGACCCTTCACATCGTTCACATCGTTCCTTCTGAAGGTCAGCGGATGTGCGGCGGGACACTATCTCCAGCGGTCACTGAGGGTCAGAGCGCTGAAGGACAGCAGCAGCAGGACGTCCGGCCGGACGCTGGCCGCCGCAGACGCCTCCTCCCTGTTCTCTGGCTCCCGGACCGGAGCGTCGGTCATGAAGGAGTCCGAGTCCGTGACGCCGGAGCCGGAGCCGGAGCCGGAGCTCTCCTCATCTGACACGGACACACACATTCAAACACGATGAACAGATTATTGTGACGAATTTATATATTAAACTATGATTTTAGGGTTTCCTTGCTGTGATGATGAGGAAATATAAGGGTTTACGTTAAAATATACTTCATTGTGTAACCAAAATACCAATAATATCTAGTTTTTATGCAGGATTTTTTAAGTATAAACAGGCCTGAAATACACAGGACTCTTATTTTGAAATGCTTTACAATTTCCAGCTGTTCGTTCTAAAAGATTAGATCAAATATTACATGTATAAACACCACAAAGTAAACATTATCATAGTTGATCAAACAGTAAATATGCGCTGATAAACACGACTTTAAACGTCAAATTAATTTGAATTAAATCTTCTGAAGTTTAATAACTTCACTTTGTTTTTTTCAGCCCCAAACGTACGATGAAAATGGTCATAAATTCCATGTTCGAGTTTTAAAGGCTTGTTTTTACAGACACACGGAGTGAAACTTCAGCGTGAATAAATCTGTGAACTCACTGGAGTCCTGGAAGAAGAAGTCGTGGCCGTCGTAGGCGTTCCTCAGCTTGTTGCTCATGACGCGCAGAGCCACGATCTGCTGCCGCACCTGCGGGTCAGACCCGGCCCGGTCCGGCTGGAGCTCCGGGACGAACCTGCGCAGAACCACCGCGTGATCAATAACACTCATGACACAGCATTTATTACAGGATTGAATTAGCGTCCTGTAAAGAGTCGCACAGCACAACACTGAGTCATCATGACATTTCATTCTTCTAAAGTTTGGATCGAGTCATTAAGTTTCTGTAACACAGTTCGTAAAAATGGGAAGAAGGAGTCGGGAAGCGGCGAACGTTCAACGTAATTTTAATAAACTCAAAAACAAACAATAAAACAAAAGTAAAGTCCAGGTCTGGTCCTCTCTCGTCCTTCACTGTCGTCGCTCCTCCGTGAGAGACACGAGACCGGTGTAGCGCGCAGCTGACGCTCATTATTATCTCATTATCGCGCCGTTCCCTCGCGGCTCTCGCCCTGATCGTCACAGTTTCAAACGGTATTTTTTCACATGATTAACTGAATGTGTTTGCAGGGTTTAAATTTTTTATTACCAATTAATTTACTTTTCCCTTCACTATTTTTAACTCAAAAATAGCAATATCTACCTGAAAAATTGCAGTAAAAAGTAAAGAAATAAAGAATCAGCACTGTCACTGACTGATGGGATCATATAATCATTTGTATAATATTTTTGCATGTCATTTAATGTCATTAAGTTTGAATAAATCTTGTTTTTAGTTTGTTTTCAGAAAGTTACAGTGCATTTCACAGTACAGTAAGTTCTACAATAAAATTTAATTAAATTTAATATTTAAATATGTAACAGATATATTTGTAATATATCAAATGAATATAGAAGGCTGTTCTACCTGCCCTGCTCTCGTCCGTTCCAGCAGCGCTCGTCCTCCGCGCCGCCCGCCGACGCCACGTCCTCCTCCTGACACACGGACACAGGAAGTGACGACCAGAACTTCCTGAACTGCTTCAGCTTCTCCTTGATGTCCGTCACCTGACGAGGCCATGATGATGACATCATTCACAGACACAAAGCTCTTCCTGACAGAAACTGATGCGGCGATATATTCAAATGACTGTAATGTCCTCATAATATCCAGTGCAGCTCCAGCTCTTTCCTCTCAGTGTCTGAAACGCTTCGTTCAAAGATTCGGTCTCTCTAAACCCCGCCTTTCTGAGAGCCGCTCTGCTCTGATTGGTCAGAAACCAAACACTCATTATCATATCTGATTCGAACAGCAGCGATGGTGTGGGTTTTACTCGATCTCTTTGAAGCAGAAATCAGCGTCTTCTCGACACGAACGAAACTCTTCCAGCCTCTGATAAACTACAGTGATTGAGGGCGGGGCTAAGAGACGCTGTTCAGCCAATCAAGAGCAGAGGCGGCATTATGCAAATGTGAATTGGAGCGCTGCGTCTCTCCTCCGCAGCACTAGAGGGAGCCGCTGCGCCACATTCATCAATACTTTTATTCATCAAGGATGCATTAAGTTCTTCAGAAGTGACAGTGAAGACATTTATAACACTGTAAAGATTCTCATTCAGATCACTGCAGATCTTCTGTGTCTGCTGGAGTGAAGAAGTGAAGCAGAGATGCTGATTTCTGCTCTGGATCATGTTTGTCAGGCTACAATCAGAAAGAACAAAATACGCCTTTAAATAAACACGATCTGACCGATCTGACCTCGTGGTGTTGATTCTGTGCGGTCAGTCCTGAACGACTGCGATTCTTCAGTAAAGAAGAAGATGAACGACCTTCATTCTGTTCCACCAAAAAATAACTCTATTTTGAGTCACCGGCATTTTAGAAAGTCTGTGTTCGATTCTCAACTCCAGCAGACATGAATCAAAGCCTCGAAATATTATAAAACTAGATGAGAGTTAATGTTAGTTTTAAACATCAAATGTTTGTTTCTCATACAAGTCTTTTTTTTTACATAATTATGATGTTTAGTTCATAATTATAGATTTTGAAGTCAATTAATTGTAGTAAAAGCTCTTTTAAGACGATGGCGCTGCTGTCCTCTTCACTGACCGACAGACGGAGGGTCAGATCTGAACTCTCTGACTGAGAAACACTGAAAACACTGATCACTGATCGACTGCATGAAACAATACAATCACTGATCAAAAGTAAAAAAAATTAAATATTATTACTGTGTAAAATAGATGTATTTTGTATTTTTTGAAAAATCTACTTTGGTGAATTCATCCAATCGGAACAAATCCAATGCAGTGAAATTCTCCGTCTGATCGTCAATAATTATCAAAAAAAGTTTAAATTTGATTCACGGTCTCTAATGGCCGCCAAAACATTTGAAGTGGGCGGAGCCACTTTTATTACATGAGAATGAGATATTTTCTCCAAACTTGGCACATCTGTGTAAGAGCTCATTCTGTGGTCGTGTGAAAAAGGACGCAGCGACAGGCCACTTGGTGGCGCTATAACATGAAAAAACATGAAAACTGCTATGACTACTTCGCCGTTAGTCCGATCGACCTGAACATTGGCATGCGGTGTCTTTGTTCAAAGTGCCACGACTGTCTATGAGGACATTGACGTATCTCAAAAAACATGTCCGCCATCAGCCAGTTTGAGCAGCTATCAGACGAGGTTAACGGCCGCAGACGCCTGTGAGAAATTCGAAAGAAATCGGCCTCCAGGGGGCGCCTTCACATTTTTCACGTGTGTAAAGGATTGTGTGTTTTTTCACACATTAGTACCACATGATGGAACGCGGCCGTTCTGCCTCTAGAAGCGCCTCCGTCCGTCGAATCATTCGTTAAATATTGGAGATTATTTCAAAAACTAGTTCTGGGTTTTTGGCTCGACCTCAACAACTGTTCAACGGCTTTAAACACTATATATACGTTCTGTGTTAAATTGCCTGTAAAGTGTCTGTGATCGAGATGATTACAGGCTTGATAAATAAAAAATTATGTGCTTAAAGCGCTTGAACCCTGAGAACTGCTGACCGCTGCTGACCGCTGGTGTGTTTATATCCAGTGATCACAGCTGAATGTTCAACATCATTACTCCAGTCTTCACAGTCACATGATCCTTCACAAATCATTCTGACATGATGATTTGATGATCAACAAACATTTATGATTATTATCAGTGTTGGAAACTGTCCTACATTTTATTCTTCAGGATTCTTTGATGAATAGAAAGTTCAGCGTTTATTTGAAACAGAATCTATTGTAACATTATAAATCTTCACTGTCAGTTTTGATCAGTTGAATGTGTCGTTGAGGAGTGAAGTGAAGTCAGAGAGCAGTCGTGTGTGTTTCTCTCACCAGGCGGTCCAGGCGAGAGCCGCTCGCGGCGGTGGGAAGCTCCTCAGGGCTGTAGGGGCTGAAGCGGCCGCTGAACGTGTCAGGGACGTCGCGGGCGGACCGGCTCATTCCCGAAGGCTTCGGCTGACCACAACCTTGGAAAACCTGCAATTACATGCAGAGGACGTGATCTAGGAGTCTGTCTGCGTACGGCTGAGCGGAGAAACACAAACACTGACCAGCGCTATTCTCTCTCCAAAATAAAATGACGAACGAAAACAAAACGGTCACGTCCAAGTTAGCTGGATCCATCATGCCTAAAGTTAGACTCACTCTTGACCGCATGTCATTTCATGGCTTTAAATCAGAGCCGTAGGCAGTGAGGAGACCATCATGAACAGATATGGACTTTATTCCAACTATAACTGCAATACACAATGCCAGATTTATTAGACAACTAGATTATGAAGACAGCCAGAGAAGAGGAGAAATGCAAAGAAGAAAAAAAGGCATGAGAAAGTATTTTAACATCCGAAAAATTGCACACATCACCTTTAAGTATTCCATGAAACTGAAGTCTCCTGCCAGCTAACCACACTTTGCCATTTTTTCTCCTGCAGAAACTGTGATTAGTGGCGGAGTCAGAGCGCTCCGAGACGCTTCAGTGCCTCAACAGAGAACTACAAATTTCTGACCATCCGCAACTATGTTGTTAAAAATAAGACTGGAAGCGGGATGACAGGGTTCGGGTTTTGGACCTGTGGAGTGAAGCCCACAGATGGCTAAATTCTAGGCTTGTTCGAGACATGATGGGTGGAGGACGGACCTGATAGGAGAGCTGCATGCTGTTCTCCTGCATGTTCATGATGGCTTCAGAGATCTTCACGTCGATGGGCTCCATCACAGACTCCATGTTGAAGGGTCCCTCCAGCCGCTCCGTCACCAGCAACATGGCATCTGTGGAAACAGACGGAGATTCTGACCAGTGTCTGACCGAGACCTGGAGAAAACGAATGCAGGGCGTCCGCTTACCAGCTCAAAACCGTCAAGAATAACACCTTAAAATTGGCTCTATTTTGTTTTTAGGAAAATATAATTTCTAAACAAAAATACAAATACAAATAATTCAAAACTGGTTCTTAAAATGAACTTTATTTTCTTTTAGGCACATATAATTTCTAAAAATAAATAAATAAATAAATAAAATGCAAAAAAAAAAAAATAATAATAATGCAAAATTGGTCCTTAAAATAGGCTTTATTTTTTTTAGGCAAATATAATTTCTAAACAAAAATACAAAAATAATTCAAAATTGGTTCTTAAAATGAACTTTATTTTCTTCTAGGCAAATATAATTTCTAAAAATAAATAAATAAATAAAATGCAAAAAATAAAAAATAAAAATAATGCAAAATTGGTCCTTAAAATGAACTTTATTTTCTTTTAGGCAAATATAATTTCTAAATAAATGAATAAATAAATAAAATAATGCAAAATTGGTCCTTAAAATAGGCTTTATTTTGTTTTAGGCAAATATAATTAAAAAAATAATTGAAAAAATAAAATAATAATAATAATAATGCAAAATTGGTCCTTAAAATAGGCTTTATTTTTTTTAGGCAAATATAATTTCTAAACAAAAATACAAAAATAATTCAAAATTGGTTCTTAAAATGAACTTTATTTTCTTCTAGGCAAATATAATTTCTAAAAATAAATAAATAAATAAAATGCAAAAAATAAAAAATAAAAATAATGCAAAATTGGTCCTTAAAATGAACTTTATTTTCTTTTAGGCAAATATAATTTCTAAATAAATGAATAAATAAATAAAATAATGCAAAATTGGTCCTTAAAATAGGCTTTATTTTGTTTTAGGCAAATATAATTAAAAAAATAATTGAAAAAATAAAATAATAATAATAATAATACAAAATTGGTCCTTAAAATAGGCTTTATTTTCTTGTTAGGCACAATATTATTTGTAAAAAAAAAAAAATGCAAACAACAACAGCACAAAAATGGTTCTTAAAATAGGCATTTTAGAAAAATGTAATTGCAAAAAAAATGCAGAAAGGATTAAAGTATTTATATATATTTTTTATTATTACTATTTTGAGTTTTTACTCAACCATGAAGTCCAGTTCAGATCCGTGTTCAGACGGACGCTCATAATGCGTCCTCTCTCAGCGTCCTGATGTCAGCGGACGCGGGTGTGGCAACACATCTGTCCACAAATATGATGGAGGAAAACATTTTTGTCATGTCAACATCTATTTTCCCAGGCGTGGACTGCATGTCTGAAGACGCGAGCGCCGCAGAAACCTCCGAACACGATGTGGAGCGGCAGCTGTAATCACACACTGGCCAGACAACACGACTCCACTGCCACGCTGGACACACCGATCGCTCAGAGCCGCCAGGAATCTCCTTCTCACCTTCACTCCAGATCCAGAATGATCCAAATGGGTGAAAGAGTGTCAAAAAATGTCAAATCAGACAATCAGAAGATATTCCCTGAGCGTGTGTTCCTCCAGCAGGGAAACGTCTCCTCCGTGATGTCTTTATATGGAAAATATCCATATCAAATTTGTATTTGATAATCGTCCTAATGTTATTGTTATTTCATTTTTAAGATAACTTTTTGAGCCCATTATATTAGATAAATACTTGGAATAAAAGCATCTTGTAAGAAATTGTCTATGATCACGTGTTTCAGTTTCTGCTCTTGTTGAATTTAGATCATCATTTTTTTGTTCTTGTGTTTCAATTTTACTAACTTTGTCAATATTTGGTGCAGAAAAAAACATTCAAACATATTTTATAGAAACAAAGCTGCTTTTGTTCTTTGATTCTGAGATTGAAAATACACCAAAACTGAGTTTGTCTCTGAAAAGAGTGACTGTGAAGCACGTCTGAGAACAGAATATATTCACTGCAATATTTATATGACATGATGTTGTGACGATCCGGCATTATCCCGGAGCACAGCTGTGAGCGATTAGACGCTTCCGGCCGTGTCCTCCAGCGGGTCAGTGTTCGTTTGACCCGTCAGTGAATCCTGGAGAGAAACTTTCATCACGACACGCGCCGCGACACGAACATCAAACACGAGCCTCTCCTGCTCTCAGAGCTGCTTTCACTTGATCAAAAATACTGTAAAACAGTGAAATATTATTATAATGTAAATCATCTGTTTTCTATGTATTTTTCTGTTCTATCTGTCCCTGATTATTTAGATAGCTTCATTTCATCACTGTTGTTTTCCTGGTTTTTCATTGATATATTAATATAAAGATATTCAGTGAGCAGAAGGTCAGTTTGAGAGAGTTGATCCTCAGAACCGTCTCGTTCTGTCCGTCTGTGATCTGCTGATCATCTCTCATTCATGAGCGGCTCTTCTCAGGAACCGTTCGGCCTTGAATTTTCATGAATTGTGAAGTTGTGGCCAGATCCTGTTACCAAACGCAACAAATCATGCGATTAAAAAGAAATGAGCAAATAAAATCAATAAGGGTCAGTTTTCTCTCGGGTCAGAGCGCTTCACGTGATCGCCGGAAACACGAACATGAATTACAGCCGAACATGAAAGTTCAGCAAAATCCTGTGAGTTTTATTTCAGTTTTAATGACTTTACTAATAGGGCTGGGTTACGATTCTGTCTGAATCTCACACGTTTATGATTGTGGCTGAATGAATGTAAAAATACCGATTTCTTTCTTGTTGTAATATCAAAAACATTAACATATTTTGAATTACTGAAACTGATATTTTACTGTTTTAGCTTTTTAAAGGACCAGTTTTCATAATGTACATAATAAACATTAGCGTATGAGATTTAATGAGTTTATGTGAAAGTTCAATCGCTCTAATGAGATTTTAAAAGAAATGAGAAATAGAAAATACCGTTTATTCTGAGAATAACTTGTGTTGAATTCAAGTTCAGTGTCACTCGATTTCTGTGAGCGGAAACTCGGACACTCGCTCCTGAGCCAAACGAACAGACGCGGGACAGCAGCTCGGATCATCGGGATATAGAGGAGCGGTCAAACTCTGGACTCGAGTCCTGAAGGGTTACAGCAGGACTTCAGCTGGACTTCAGCTGGACTTCCCCTCCCAGACAACTCATTTGGACACAGACCGCTCTATGGAGGCCATGTTAAAAACGTCCCACAATGCCCATGTCAGCCAAACCGAAGCGCTGCCCAAAATCTGCCTGGAATACCCGGAGAAACATTCCTGAACTGCCTTCCTCGCAGGAGCCGCACAGCTGCGGGACGCTGGGATGTGGGAGGAAAATCTGTTTAACCCCATTCAAACTGAAGGGATTTTCACAGCGACGCCACAGAAGAATCATCCCGGGATCCCAAACAAACATTCTTTAAGTGTGAAGAGCATTTTAATAATCTCAAGAACCTTTTTTTCACTTTAAAGAAACTTTTATGGTTTTATGGATGTTAAAGGATTCATTGATTCTCTGTGATGAACACAATCTGAGAAGAACTGACCCATATCCTGACGCATCTGAGCTTTATAAAGCAGTGAAGCGATCATGAGCTGAAGAACGTGCTTCAATCCATCATAAACACACTCCACACGACTCCAGCGTTACTGAAGTCCTTCTGAGGAGAAGCGTTTGTGTAGGAGAAATATCCATATTTAACAAGTTATCAAATCAAATATCCAGCTTCTGTCGGACCGCCTTCCGTATTCAACATTCAACACTCAACATTCAACACTCAACACTCAACACTCAACATTGAACATTGAACATTGAACACGGAGCAGAAAAGAGCGATTACGCCCTTTTTTCAAACACACACTGTAAAGTGTTTTGATACAGTGACACGAATCACATGATCAGTTTCAGTGTTGTGATCATGTGACGTGACAACAGACCCCGTTAAGAACCGGATCCAGCGCGTGTTCAATTCCTCGGATTAATGAGAAGATTGTGGAGTTCTGCTGTCTTCGTTAGCAGAATTAAATGATCCTTTCCCAATAAAGCGGTTTTGCACTGAATACTTATTATTTATCATATTTTAGTTCTTTAATTCATTACCACTTACTGGTCGGATTTTTCCTGGTTTAACTGGTCAGATTTGAGTGTGGGCTCCTGTAAACGATCATGGCATGTTCCCAAAATCGCCACTAGGGTGCTCTGAAACGCCAACTGGTTTCTATCTAGAGTTTATTATATGTTCTTACTTTGTGCTTTATGTTCATAATTTGTTTGGCTCTGAGGGTCACATGACCCGACAGCTCTTCTCAGCTCTTACCGATGTACCTGCTCCACTCCGGCTCCAGGTCGGCCCGGTTCTCCACGCAGCCCTTCATCACGTCCAGACAGTATCCGCTGCAGGGCTTCAGCGCGGACAGACCTCGACACTGAGAGCAGTACAGCATCCTCGTGAAGCCGCCGGCGCACGCCGCGCTCATGCCCACCTGAGACACGACACAACCGTCACGAGACGCTCACAACGCCACACGCTTACAGTGTCAGAGCGGCTTTCATCATTATAGAAATAAAAAAGATGCCATTCAGACAACTCTTTAAACCAAAATGATGCAGCAAAGACAAACACACATCCAGGACTGCAGATGAACGGCACATTTCAGGTTTCTCACAAATGCAAAATAAATAAAGTTATGAGGTGAAATGAAGAAGAACTATTTCAGATGCTGCTCTATTTTAGTAGTTTTTACCAAAGATCATATGAACTCTTTCTACAAAAGACTTGTGCCTTAATGCTTTATTCCAGTGGTTCTCAACCTTAAAATAAGACAAAATAAGCATGAAAACAGTATATAATAACTATTTAAAACAATAAAAATGACTCAAAGAGAATAAAGACAAACCCAAAGAGAGATTCAAACGCCACTACAGGCCAAAAACCTGGAATAATAAAGATTTGTTTCTGAAATAAGTGATCTCCAATCCTGCATTTATTTGATCAAAAATACAGTAAAATTGTGAAATATTATTATAATGTAAATCATGTGTTTTCTATGTGAATATATAGTACAGTGTAATTTATTCCTGAATGTTCAGCATCATTACTCCAGTCTTCAGTGTCACATGATCCTTCAGAAATCATTCAGATATGATGATTTGATGATCAACAAACATTTATGATTATTATCAGTGTCATATTTTTGTAGAAAACGTCTTACATTTTATTCTTCAGGATTCTTTGATGAATAGAAAGAAATCTTTTGTAAAATTATAAATGTCTTTAATTTGACTTGTTCTTTATCGATGCTAAATAAAAGTATTAATTTCTTTAAATAAAACACGATTGCTGATATGACCGCTCACCTCAGACACCCTGTTAGCCACGTCCCGTCCGACCGCGAGGCCCTGGACAAACGTGCGCGCGGCGACGAACGCTCGTGTAACCTGAGCCTTCAGCTTCTTGGGAACGTCTCCGAAGGGCTTCAGCTGCTCCGTGTACTTGCTGATGCATTCCAGATAGTCTTCAGTGATGAGATACTGGGAGTTCAGCAGCTGGAACATGCGCTCCAGCAGACGCGTCCAGAAGTCGTTCAGCATCTCCTCCAGATTGACGCTCCCGCCGGTGTAGTATCGCTTCAGCTCGGAGAAAAGGCCCTGGAAGACCTCGGCGTTCTGCAGGTAGGGCTTGCCGTAAGTGCGCAGGAACATCTCGTTCAGAGAGCGCTCCGTGTTCTCCAGCAGCTCCAGGAAGAAATCTGTCCGAGCAAAAACACGAGAACACCAGTTCAGTACCGCACAACGGCTTTAAAAAAGCAGTGCAGTTGAATCTCCAGAAGTCCATTGACTTTTGATCCACTCTGGATTACGGCTGATATCCACCGGTGAACACAAGCAACAAGAAAACCTGATTAACAAAAACAAACAAACGGAACCGAACCAAAGCGGTCACAAAACATTCTTACTAACAATCCGACTCAAAGTACAGTCGTGCAAACATGTTGGAGATTATCAGATCATTATGGGATTTTCTGTGAAAACGTGATTCACGTCATGCTGTAATGAACTAGAACTATTATAAAGCTCGAAATAAAACAAGCCTAAACAGAATTGTATATATATATATATATATACACACACACACACATACATATACTTGTATACATATTATATTTAAAACAAATTAATAGAAAACTACAGACACTAAAAAAAACATCTAAAAAACTAAATCTTTAAACTTAAAATGAATATATAAATTGCATATCAACGATTAAATTAACACTGAATACTGGTTGTATACACACACACACACACACACACACACACACTCACACTCTCACACACACACACTCTCACACACACACACACACACTCACACTCTCACACTCTCACACACTCACACACTCACACACTCACACACACTCACACACACACACACTCACACACACACACACACACACTCACTCACACACTCACACTCACACACACTCACACTCTCACACACACACACACACACACACTCACACTCTCACACACTCACACACTCTCACACACACACACACACACTCACACTCTCACACTCTCACACTCACACACACTCACACTCACACACACTCTCACACACACACACTCACACACACACACACACTCACACACACACACACACACACTCACTCACACACTCACACTCACACACACTCACACTCTCACACACTCACACACTCACACACACACACACACACACTCACACACACACACACACTCACACACTCACACACTCACACTCTCACACACTCACACTCTCACACACTCACACTCACACACACACACACACTCACTCACTCACTCACACACTCACACTCACACACACTCACTCACACTCTCACACTCTCACACACACACACACACACTCACACTCTCACACTCTCACACACTCACACTCACACACTCACACACTCACACACTCACACACACACACACACACACTCACTCACACACTCACACTCTCTCACACACACACACACACTCACACTCTCACACTCTCACACACTCACACTCACTCACACACTCACACACTCACACACTCACACTCACACACTCACACACTCACACTCACACACTCACACACTCACACTCACACACTCACACTCACACACTCACACTCTCACACTCTCACACTCTCACTCTCACACGCACACACGCACACACGCACACACGCTCACACGCTCACACGCACACACGCACACACGCACACACACACACACACACACTCACATTATCTATGACATATGCTGTGATTGATAATCATTACAGTAAATGAACTAGTTTAGAGTGGAATCAGTCAGTCTGATGATCATCTGCTCGTCTGTCACAGACTTTCCTCCATCCAGTCGATGAACGTAACAGAACAAATCGTACCATCAAACCTTTTATGTCCGCTCTCAAACGCGTTTCTCAGCTCCTCGCTCGTGACGTCCATCAGCTTCTCAAAGTCCCGTGAGCTCCTGTGGCTGAAGATCTCCTCCATCTCTGTGTTACAGCAGGATCTCTGAGGAGCGCAGACACGCAGATCCACTCCTGCAGACACACACTCCAGATTCACAGCCTGATACTGAAACTGATTCATCAAGGACGCATTAAACTGATCAAAAGTGACAGTAAAGATTTATAATGTTGCTAAAGATTCTGATTCACTTTCTATTCATCAAAGAATGCTGAAAAATAAAATGTATGATGGTTTCCACAAAAATCTGAACCCTTTTCAACTCTGATAATAATCATAAATGTTTGTTGATCATCAAATCATCATATCAGAATGATTTCTGAAGGATCATGTGACTCTGAAGACTGGAGTAATGATGCTGAAAATTCAGGAATAAATTACACTGTACTATATATTCACATAGAAAACTGATTTACACTGGAATAATATTTCACTGTTTTTACAGTATATTTGATTAAATAAATGCAGCTTTGGTGAGCAGAGGAGACTAAGGAATCGGTCATTTACATATTTTTGTTGTGTTTTGGGTTTGCATATTTCATGCAAGTTAATTTTAGGTTCAAATGTTTCCTAAATTGTAATTAATTTTGAATTAAGAGCAGATCACAAACACGATCAAAACTGATTATCATGACGACAGCTGAGAAATGATGACTAGAGTGATTACACTTCCAATTAATTATATAATTGATTACATTCAACACTTCAAATTAATTTTAAAGGAATAGTTCACCGCAAAACAATTACAGTTGTTGTTCATCACATACTCACTGCCATGTTAAAATAAAATGATAAACAAAAGAAAAAACAAAAACATGTAAAAATGAAATAAAACTTAACTAAAATCAAATTAAAATGTGATTAAATTCAATTAAATCAATAATATCATGATGACTTAAATTTAGATTTTTTTTTGTTTTTTTGTCATTGGTCATTAAAATCTGCTGCATGAAGGTTCTTCAGAAACTCTCCTTTTCTGTCCTACAGAAAAACAACACTTGAAACAACATGAGCATGAGTAAATAATGACAATTGGGTGAATTATTTCTTTAAAGTCAACCTACTAACCCTACTAATCCTACTAACCCTACTAACCCTACTAATCCTACTAATCCTACTAACCCTACTAACCCTACTAATCCTACTAACCCTACTAACCCTACTAACCCTACTAATCCTACTAACCCTACTAATCCTACTAACCCTACTAACCCTACTAATCCTCTTACTAAAACTAAAGCATATGATCACTCGTCACTCTGCCCACCTCGATTTTGACTATATCCATTCTATATCCATTTCTGGCCAATCAGGGAGAAGGGCTCGTTTTTTTTGTTTCCAAGGTCTCTTAGCTTTCCATGTCTATTTAAAGCTCAAAACAATAAAAATGTGATGTCTGCCATAAAGCAGAAATGGCATTAAACCTGTGTATGTTTTATCTGCATGAAGATATATATGACAGTACATGTTTGTCTGGTGGCTCTGTAATAAACTCAAAATTAAAAAGCAGAGGAAAGTGTGTTGATAAGGCAAACAGGGTCAATGTTGACTTTAAAGTAATGTCAGAAAGTGGCCTTGGTGATGAAGGACTCTCCTGTCAGTGATTTGTTAGACTGCACTCTTCTAAACTAAAACCTCTCACACGTCAATAGCAATTCAATCTCTGATCATGAAGTCAGGGAGGTCACAGAATGTCAACAGTGTTATTTCCGTCTTTGGTTTGACCTCTGAGAATCGCAGCACACGTTCAGACACCAAACATTCAAAACTGGAACACTTCTGAGCGTCTGCGAGGGTCCGGCATGCGACACGACTGAGGCCTCGTCACACGGGTTTAAATATAAGTGTGAAGAAGCTCTGGAGCTCAGGACACATTTAGCACTGATGACAAGCGCTGGGCTTTCAGGCTGAGATGCTGACAGTTCTTCTCAAAATTCAACAGGGTTCAATTCATAACTAACCTAGTTTTCAATCTCATCTCAGATCTCAATCACAGATTGCGCAGCTCCAGTTTCAATCAGCCTTTTGATGTGGATCAATATGCAAAACTTTTAAACATTGTGCTAATATTATGCTCAGACGGATGACTGAATACTGACTTCACTGTAACAACACTGAAACAGTGAACCACTGTAACACTGCAACACTAACACTGTAACACTGAAACGCTGTAACACTGAAACACTGAAATACTGTAAAACTGTAACAAGCATTGTCCAATCGGATGAACAGAGTCAGGAACACTGAAACACTGTAACACTGAAACACTGTAACACTGAAACACTACAACACTGTAACACTGAAACACTGAAATACTGTAACACTGTAACACTGTAACAAGCATTGTCCAATCGGATGAACAGAGTCAGGAACACTGAAACACTGTAACACTGAAACCCTGAAACACTGAAACGCTGTAACACTGAAACACTGAAACACTAACGCTGAAACACTGAAACGCTGTAACACTGCAACACTGTAACACTGCAACACTAACACTGAAACACTGAAATACTATAACACTGTAACACTGTAACACTGCAAAACTAACACTGAAACACTGAAATACTATAACACTGTAACACTGAAACACTGCAACACTAACACTGTAACAATCATTGTCCAATCGGATGAACAGAGAGGCAGGAACACTGAAACCCTGTAACAATGAAACTGTAACACTGTAACACTGTAACATTGAAACACTAACACTGAAACACTGTAACACTGAAACACTGTAACACTGTAACAAGCATTGTCCAATCGAATGAACGGAGAGGCGGGAAAACTGTAACGCTGTAACAGTGTAACAAGCATTGTCCAATCGAATGAACGGCAAGACGGGAACACTGAAACACAGTAACAACTAACACTGAACCCCTGTAACACTAACACTAAAACACTGAAACACAGTAACACCAACACTGAACCCCTGTAACGCTGAAACACTGTAACACTGTAACAAGCATTGTCCAATCGAATGAATGGAGTGGCGGGAACACTGAAACATTGTAACACTAACACTAAAACTAACACTGAAACACTGTAACACTGTAACAAGCATTGTCAAATCGAATGAACGGAGAGACGGGAACACTAACACTGAAACACTAACACTGAAAAACTGAAACACTGTAACAAGCATTGTCAAATCAAATGAAGAGAGAGGCGGGAACACTCTAACACTGTAACATTGAAACACTGAAACAAGCATTTCCTGTTAAACTGCTAATAATAGTACTAATACTAATAATAATTCCTCATATTTATATAGCACTTTTCTGGGTACTCAAAGCGCTTTATATATGGAAGGGGGAATCTCCTCAACCACCACCAATGTACAGCATCCACCTGGAAGATGCGACGGCAGCCATATTACACCAGAACGCCCACCACACACCAGCTGATTGGTGGAGAGGAGATGATTATGAGGCCATGATGGACAGAGGCCAATGGGAAAATGATATGCAATAATTATATGCAATCTTTACTATTGCAATATTATGAAGACTATTTCATGTAGATGTTGCACACACAGGGCCAACACCGCATCTCCAAGGCCCTATGAAATACCTTTTATTTTTTCCCAAACTCTTCTGCATTCCGTTTAATGGTTAAATTAAATTTTAATAAAGACACTATTAAATCCTTTTTCCTCTCTGAAATTCTGGATTCCATTTTATTGGTTTAATTAAATTTTAATGATCAAAAACATGCCTAAACTTTAGAATTCATAAAATGTTAGCAATTCAATAATTTATGACAATTTTTACAACAATAAGGCACTATGAAATGTTTTATGATTTATTTCAAATTTATTATCAAAGATGGTGGTAATCAAGTGAAGGTATAAAACTTTTAAAATGTAATAAATCCTCTTTTTTTGGGCAAACAAAGTGCCATACAACAGATTTACTGTGAAAATTAAAACATGGAAGAGAAATTGTGTGAGATTCCTTATAAAATAAGGTTTTACTGTAAGTGGTACACGGTATTCAGTGTTAAACTGTAAATTCCACGTTTATGCTTGAATTGATTCTGCAACTCCGTCTGTGTCTCAGAAATCACAGGATCTTTCATTACACACTCATTACACACTCTTTACACACTCATTACACACTCATTACAAGCTCATTACACACTCACTACACACTCACTACACACTCACTACAAGCTCATTACACACTCACACACTCACACACTCATTACAAGCTCATTACATGCTCCATCCAAGCTCATTACTCACTCATTACACAGTCTTTACATATTCATTACACTTTACACATTCATTACACATGCTTACAAAATCATTACACATTCATTACACACTCATTACACATGCTTACACATTCATTATACACATTATACACACATTAAACGCTCCTTACACACTAATTACACACTCATTACACATTCATTACACTCTAAAAATTCATTACACACTCATTACACATGCTTACACATTCATTATACACATTATACACACATTAAACGCTCCTTACACACTAATTACACACTCATTACACATTCATTACATGCTCCTTACACACTCACACTCATTACAAGCTCATTACATGCTCCATCCAAGCTCATTACTCACTCATTACACAGTCTTTACATATTCATTACACACTCTTTACACATTCATTACACTTGACACATTCATTACACATGCTTACACATTCATTACACACTCTTTACACATTCATTACACTTTACACATTCATTACACACACATCACACATTCATTACACATTCATTACACTCTAAAAATTCATTACACACTCATTACACATGCTTACACATTCATTATACACATTACACACACATTAAACGCTCCTTACACACTAATTACACACTCATTACACATTCATTACATGCTCCTTACACACTCACACTCATTACAAGCTCATTACATGCTCCTTCCAAGCTCATTACACACTCACTACAAGCTCATTACTCAGTCATTACACATTCTTTAAACTCTTTACACATTCACTACACACTCTTTACACACTCATTACACATTCATTACACACACATTAAACACTCCTTACACACTCATTACATGCTCCTTCTAAGCTCATTACACACTCACACACTCATTACAAGCTCATTATATGCTCCATCCAAGATCATTACTCACTCATTACACACTCATTACACACTCATTACTCACTCATTACACACTCATTACTCACTCATTACACACTCATTACACACTCATTACACACTCATTACACACTTCTGCTCCATCACCCATTTTTCACGGTCCAAAATTCTTGCAAACTCACAAACCACAAAATGCTGAAGGTTTGGTTTAAACACTGGTGGAAACCTTTAACAGGACAACCTTGAGATTATTATTTTTAAAACAAACCAACAATTAAAGTCATGAGTCATGAATAAAGGCCTCATACTCTAAACGCTGGTTTTAAGAATGTGCCACGGCATTACAGTCCAGTAACATCGATTCAGGTCTCATTGATTCAAACAAGATGGCTGTTACTTAGTTAAATCTCTAGTTAATCTCTATTTACAGAACATGTGTTTGTGGGGCTTTCTTCATCACCGCCAGTATTGGTTTATCATAATGCTTTTATAAAACCTTTTCTAAATCAGCATGAGGGTTAAACATCAGAGTAGGAGTTCTCAATTCACATTATTACCAATATGTTTTTAACTCCAAACAATGGAGATGCCAAACTCAAAGTTGATATGGTCTCGGAACTGCAACAGATATTTGGGGTAATGAATGATCATCTACACAAACTACTAACGAGAAACAGAACATCCTTTCCACCAACATGCCACATTATGTGGGGTAAGTTGTCACAAACAGTTATAGGCTACAAGATAATTCATGAAAAAGACAAAGTGTAATAGCAAAAAACACAAGCCTGACACTGTACAGTGACATTAATGTGTGTAACTGTGGCTTTATTGTGTTCATTTTGTTGCCGAACAGTTATATACCCTGCAGGACAGAACTAAATATTACATTAATCAAATTTAAAACAGTTACAGTAAGAAAACAAGCATGGGCAGTTATGCAGCTTGTGACAACTTGCCCCGGGCTCCCCTATTTAATCTCAGAGTTTAATTCGGCTGGTACCTGATGTTTCCTCGGTGGGAACGCTGTCAGGACTGTAACCCAGAGCAGTGAACGCGTCTTTCACCTGACTGCAGTTCAGCGCGTCCAGATCCGCTGCGACCGGCACGCGCAGAACCAAGAGCGCGCAAAGAGCGGCAAACATCACGAGCTCGGGTGAAATCTGTTGCTTTATTCCAAAGCAGATCCTCGTCATGGAATGTATCTGTAAGGAAACACGCGCCGAATCCTCCAGACACTATTTGGGAGTAAAAACAGCGGAAACCATCGCGCGCGGAAGGAGCGCAGTGATGCGCGTGAACCTGCAGCTGTCAGTCAGACCCAGAGCGGCAACTTCACCTCAGAGTTTTTCCCGACTGATCGCCGGTTGTGACTTGGAGAAAAAGCGATTTTACCGCGGACAACGTGCGTGATACGTCATCAAAAAGTCCCGAGCGTTTTACATTATTCCAGGGAAACGGAAGGCGATCAGCCTCGATTTGCAGGGAATATCATGAGGGAATATTTAAATAAAGCTCTTTGAGAACAGGGTGAACAGGGTGTGAACCTCATGACCCCATCCTGCTTGTTCATCACCCCGTCTTTTTGAGCTTCTGCCCAGCTAACAGAAACGTTCTCTCGAAATGATGAACACACAATATTTCAGTCACATTAACAGAACGTTCATATGGTTTTTAATAATGTTCTCAAAACATTACCACACACACACACACACACACACACACACAGTATTTACACATCCTTCATGGAGCGTTTTTTCCCTGAAATGTTTCAGTTGGACATTCAGAACGTTCAGAGAACACTCAAAAGTAATGCTCTCATGATGTTTGAAGAATGATGGAATGGAACGTTCCTGGACATTTGCACTGGACATTTTAACATTCAGAAATAATGTGAAATGTGAATAACTGATTCTTGACAGACAAAACATGTTTTAGAAGTTAGTTTTTATTTTTTCATTATACATTGTTTTTAAACGAATGTATTTGTAGACAGATGTCTCAGCTAATGAACCGTGTAAGAGAAAAGGATTTCTGAAAATGTTTTTGTCTAAAAATGTACATTTATTCACTTTGAAAGTTATTTTGTCAACTCCATCAGACACATTAAAAAGCATGATATTTTGATTTGATTCATCCAACAACAGCGTAAAATTATGTCATAAAGGAGTTCAGTAAAGGACCTAAGTGAAAAAAAAATAAATTCTTTAATTTTTTTCTTGGGTTAAGAATTATGAACAATCCAAATTATGAAGAATTCCTATTCTTTAACATCCTTTGTAATATTACACATATATAACCAATGTTCTGAGTTAAATCAGACGTGATTTCATGTAGTTCACTTGATGTTTTAATATTTTAACACAATTAATTGAAAAAAGAATAAGACATTTCTTTCAAAATTAACAAAAACCTTCACCTGACGGTGTTAAATACTGACAGAGCTGACAAATACTGACGTGTTGACAAATACTGACGTGTTGACAAATACTGACGGAGTTGACAAATACTGACGGAGTTGACAAATATTGTCAAATACTGACGGTGTTGTCAAATACTGACGGTGTTGTTGTCAAATACTGACGGTGTTGTCAAATACTGATGGTGTTGACAAATACTGACGGTGTTGTCAAATACTGACGGTGTTGTCAAATACTGACGGTGTTGTCAAATACTGACGGTGTTGACAAATACTGATGGTGTTGTCAAATACTGATGATTTTACAAATACTGACGGTGTTGTCAAATACTGACGTGTTGACAAATACTGATGATTTGACAAATACTGATGGTGTTGTCAAATACTGATGGTGTTGTCAAATACTGACGGTGTTGTCAAATACTGACGGTGTTGTCAAATACTGACGGTGTTGTCAAATACTGACGGTGTTGTCAAATACTGACGGTGTTGTCAAATACTGACGGTGTTGTCAAATACTGACGGTGTTGACAAATATTGAGAAATATTGACAGTGTTGACAAATAATGATGGTGTTGTCAAATACTGATGGTGTTGACAAATACTGACGGTGTTGTCAAATACTGATGGTGTTGTCAAATACTGACGGTGTTGTCAAATACTGATGGTGTTGTCAAATACTGATGGTGTTGTCAAATACTGATGATTTGACAAATACTGACGGTGTTGACAAATACTGACGGAGTTGACAAATACTGACGGAGTTGACAAATAATGACGGAGTTGACAAATATTGTCAAATACTGATGGTGTTGACAAATACTGACGGTGTTGTCAAATACTGATGATTTTACAAATACTGACGGTGTTGACAAATACTGACGGTGTTGACAAATACTGACGGTGTTGTCAAATACTGATGATTTTACAAATACTGACGGTGTTGACAAATACTGACGGTGTTGACAAATACTGACGGTGTTGACAAATACTGACGGTGTTGACAAATACTGATGATTTTACAAATACTGACGGTGTTGTCAAATACTGACGTGTTGACAAATACTGATGATTTGACAAATACTGACGGTGTTGTCAAGTACTGATGGTGTTGACAAATACTGACGGTGTTGTCAAATACTGATGGTGTTGTCAAATACTGATGATTTGACAAATACTGACGGTGTTGACAAATATTGAGAAATATTGACAGTGTTGACAAATAATGATGGTGTTGATAAATACTGATGGTGTTGACAAATACTAACAATGTTGACAAATACTGACACTGACGGAGTGGACAAATACTGATGTGTTGACATATCAAATAATATATCATATCATATAAAAAAATGCCAAGATTTAGGAATAGTAAGTGTTCCTCAGAGTTAAAGATGACCATCACATTGCCTGATTTATTCAGAATTATTAAAAAAAAATCCTGACAGAGTTGACAAAGTGAGGACACAACTTTGATAGACATTTTTTATGGAAAATATAATTCAAGTCTTACTTTTGTATTGTCTGATATATTGCAGATCTCTGCTTTTTACTTTAAATTTTTATATTTTTGAATTTGATGCATTTTTAAACACTTTGTTTGGCAGTTTTACATTGTGACCTCATGCCGAGGACAGGCTAAATTACACGTGTTTACAAGTATACAGCATTTATTTAATTAATACTAACAAAATTATTGAGAAATAAAAGCAACGAATGTCCTCAGTATCCAGATTTTTTACAGAAAGAGGGCATTTGTGTGTAGGACATGTTTTCCCCTAATCTAAAGAATCAGTGGAATGTTCACAAAACTAGTTCCATTAACTTATATTAATATATTCACCGCACTGCAAACAAGAGCATTCGAGATTCAAGTGGAACTGTCTGAATGATATCAGCCGAAGTCACATGACCTCAACAAAGCTGCGATATAAATCTATCCTTCTCTTTCTCCATCACTTCCAGTTGTTTTCCACATGCTGTTCTCTGCCAGTCCAGCTGTAGAGATGCTGGTTTCACGCCAACGTTTGACCGGTTGATAATGAGTTGGTGGGGAAAGAGCGGATCTGTCCATGAAGAAAACCGTCATGAAGGATGCTTTCATACGAGGCTTGGGAACTATTTCCGCTGGACACAGATTGGGAAAAAGCCAGATGCTTGTGATCAACTGCTTGTATTCATGATAAAATTCTAACTGTTGCGCTGCTCTTTTAACAAAACTTCTTTTGTTTCATGTTCTCTCATTGAAAACATGGTGAAATCCCGTCTGAAGGACCTTTAATGACCTGGAGGACATTATGAAACTCATTTATGAGGTTAAATGACGAGTGATATTTTTGGAATATGTGTATAGCACCATCACACCCCTAAAAACACTAAATTAATGACCATTAATGACCTCAGTCACAACACTGAATATGAAAGGGTTAAAAACTAGTAGTCCAAACAGAAGTTCTGAACGACTCTTTTAGTACATTACAATTCATCATTATAAGGCTAATATCATGAAAATCAGGACTGGTTCTCAAAAATGTGTGTTAAAATGGCTCTTTCAGCAAATAAAAAAACTAAAGTTTGATGAGAGAAACTTTGACAAAGCCTTCCAGTTATTCAGACATATGGAAAATTACAGTATTTTCATGTGCAGATGCTTTGAAACACTGTGAAGATCGACATGAAAAACCCCAAACCTGAGATAGCAGTCGCTTCATCAAGTCAACATCACAGATTCAATAAACTGTGTGATAATGACCCCAGATCAGTGTAACATGAGCACAGATCACTGAAGAGATCTGACAGAGAATAATCGCTGCATGAGCTCCTGTTTCAAAGCTTTTAAACATTTCAAAGTGTTGATGTAATTGAACTCGACTAAACAACTAAAACACAAAACATCTCTGAATCCATTACCTCACTGGTGTTTGTGCTGCTGCTTTCCCTCCAAAATGATGTCACTTCCTGGAGGATGAGGATTGGTTGTCTAAAATTCACTATGATCTAAAATCCACCATCATGATGATGTCATTCTGATTAAATAAAACAAGCATGATTTCCATCTTTTTTTAAACAGTTTAATATTTTATTCAGTATACAACAAACACCATCAAACAAGTTTGGAATCATTGTTTATGAAATATTGTTTATGAATAGCTGAATATATTTGATATTAGCACAGTGAAATATTACAATGTTTTCTATGTGAATATATAGTACAGTGTAATTTATTCCTGAATGTTCAGCATCATTACTCCAGTCTCATGAGTCACATGATCCTTCAGAAATCATTCTGATATGAAACATTTATGATTATTATTAGAGTTGAAAACTGTTGTAAACCGTCATACATTTTATTTTTCATGATTCTGTGAATAAAGTTCAAAAGAACAGCATTTATTTGATGTCTTTACAGTCACATTTAATCAATTTAGTTCATCATTGCTGAATAAATTCATCTCAAATTATATTTTGTTTTTATAACATTATGAAAAACAACTTTTCAGCTAATGCATCAATTCTAAATAATTAAATATTGCCACTTTCTGCACAAATACCATTAGAATATGATTCTTTAAAAACATGTTCAAAAGTGATATTTACCTTTGTTGTTGTAAACAACATCAACTTAATTCATGAGTAAACAATCACTGAAGTCCATTATGATGAAACTGTGTTTCTCTCTTTATATCATGACACTGTCATATTTTTAAGACTAAATCACTAAATTCACTGAACTCCTGATGAATAAGTGAACACGATCTGCTGAAGACACTCACACTCACGTGTTTTCACAGGTCAATTACTGAACATGATTCTGCTGTACAACAGCGCCACCTGCTGCTCATACTGCGACCCGCAGGCTTACAACATACCCAAACAAACAGAACTAAAATGCTGGTTCAAAACAACCCAAGTTGGGTTGAAAACGGATGAACATAGCGATTGGTTCGTTTTAACCCAGTGGTTGGGTTAAATGTTTGACTAACCTGCTGGGGACTTTTATTTAACTCAACTCAAATTACTGTCTGGATTAAAATAACCCAAAATAAGATGGAAATTAAAAATCAGACACATAATTAGAAGCAATAATAATAAAAGGTGAAATTTATTAATAAGAAATTAACTTTTTTTTTTAATTATTATTCGTTAAACTTATTAATGTATATTTCCAATATATTTGCGGCTAATTTTAAGCAAGAAATACAATAATTTTTAAACAATAGTTGAGTTAATAAAACTACCCAGCAGGTTCATCAAACATTTAACCCAACCGCTCGGTTTCGTCAATTTTCAACCCAACTTGGGTTGTTTTAACCCCATCATTACCACTTTTCATTTGGGTTTAATCATCACAATCAAATCAGATTTTCAAACTGAGGAAGTTCTAGAAAAGAAAAACAGTGTAATAAAACACAAGTTACACTTAACATTACAGAATATAAAGAGCAGGAACTAAAGTAATTACATTTCCTCTTTACACTCCAAAATACTGTTAAAAACAACAAAGTTGGGTGAAAAAAATGGACAAATCCAGCGTTTGGGTTAAAAGTTTGATGAACCTGCTGGGTAGTTTTATTGAACTCAACTATTGTTTGAAAATTACTGCATGTCTGGATTAAAATTAACCTTAGATATGCTGGAAATTAACATTCAATATGCGAAAACAACCCATATGTTGGTTTTGTCCATTTTCAACCCAACTTGGGTCATTTTTAACACTTTAGAGTTCAACACTTCCAATACTGGAGAAAAAATGTGCAAAAAAAAACAAACTTACCAACGACTTCACGGGTTTGAATGAACTGAAGTCCAATCAAAAGTAAATTTAACCCTTAAAGCTCACGTTCTGCCACTGAATAAAGAAACAAATGTAACTGCGACTTTAAACTCACAATTCTGAGTTCTTCCCCTCGTAACCGCGTGATAAACGGTCAGGAGGAAGAGACTGAACTGAGATTATAAAGCAGCAATGATCTTTTAGAGTTTATTCTGTGGCAGAGACGAGCTCTTCTACAGGACACACGCAGGAACCAGTTCATCTCCAACCCGTCACTAAACCCAAGACATGTCACTGTAAAACTAGACTCAACAGAAAAGAGCTGGAATAATTGAAATACAACCACAGACACGCACATTTAAAACTTTTATTGAGGTGGTCAGGAAACAGACGTGAACAAGCGCAGGAGCGGCCGGAGGATTCCCGCGCTCTTCACAGGCCGGGACAAGTGCAATACTTCCAGAGCAGAGCATTGCGGCCGATCCCGACCTGCGAAGAAAGGGATGCTGGGGGATCTGACGGCGGGAAGCGGAGACTCTTCACTGCTATGATCAGTTTTGCATGGATTTGCACAGCAACGGCAGGAACGCTGACTGCAAACCAGCAAAACGAACCAGCACAGACAGACAGACAGCAGCGTGAGGTCCGGCTCGACCCGCGGCGCTCGCGTCTAGAAGTACTTGAAGTGCTCACACTGCAGTAGATGAGAGTTAAGAAACTACCTGCACTATAAGCACTTTAATACTGCTGGAACCGGAGGGACAGACAGCGCAGAGACGCAAGCAGACGCGCCAAAGCCAGAAGCGCAGGGAAAGACGGGAAGCAGGCCACCATCAGTTTTGCATAGATTTGCACAACTCAATATTTCTTGTAGTGCAACTACGCAAAACTAGCAGAGAACTGCACGAAACGGAAGGAACGGGAGCAGCCGGTGGGAACAGCAGGGATTGCAGCCCCTTATGCCAGAAGGGGCACTTAGGGCAGTAGGTGCTAGTCTATTTCACTATCTGCACTAAATGCACCTTAGCATAAGCAGTCGTCGCCGCCGCCGCTCGTCTGCGATCATGTGACCGCAGAGCTTGAAGTGCCTCCACTGCAGTAGATTTAACAGAACTACCTGCACTGTAAGCACTTTGACTCTGCGCCGACACGGGACGCCCGGTCCGGGTCGCGGGACCCCGGCGGTCCTGGATCCGACGGCAGGAGGCGGATCTTCTGAAAAGAGCGGGAAACGGTTCATTATTACACCAGCTTTCATTCATGTTTATGTAAATCAGACAAGTTTTCAAACTGGGGAAGTGCTAAAAAAGTTCAGAGAAAAATGGTGTGATGAAACAAACACCACAACATTAAAGAAATTAAATTTGCTTTTTAAAAATTTCGCAGTATAAATCGGGTCTTTACACTGAAAAATGCTGGAAAAAATGCACAAACCCAGCGGTTGGGTTAAATGTTTGATCAACCTGCTGGGTCGTTTTATTTAACTCAACTATTGATTAGTTTCTGTATGACTGGATTAAAATGAACTCAATATGTAGGAAATAAACTGTGTTTAATAAATTAACATTTATTCGTAAGTTTAATGAATAATAACTAAACATTTACTAATGATGTTAATAAAATGTTCACCTTTTGGTTATTATTGATGCCTCTAGAAATAATTAGTCTGATTTTTAATTTCCAACCTATTTTGGGTTCATTTTAAGCAATATAGTCATTTTTAAACAATTGTTTTGGGGGTTTGTCAGATTTTAACCTGCTCGAGCCGTTTTTAACCCAGTGTTTTTTAGAATGCGCAATAAACTAAACGCCAACTATATTTGGGGATGGAGTCAATCGCACAAAGATTTTTATTCATTTATAGAATGTCAGAAACAAGACTATTTTCACGAGGACAGAAAAAAAAAACATGCAAACAACAACAACAAAAATCACTACACAACACAAATGATCTAAACACTGAAAGGCGGTTTCATATTGATGCACGTGCACGCGCCTCATTAAAAACACTCTACGAAACGCACACAAAGTAACGTAAATAAGTTCACTTTTTAAAAGTTTATACTGTGAGAAATTGAGTCTTTACACCATGAACTATATTAAAGCCTTCGATAGTTCATGTGTTGAATGTGTAGAACACTGAAACGCCGTGACAGAGTCTGTGGTTTATGTGGGTAAACGCAAAAAGTTTATTGAATACGTATTTTTCAATAAAAACGACTGCGCGGATCTGATAAGCGCAGTACGCAAAAACCGGCGTGCTTCGACGCATGCGCACTCCCGCGAAACGCGCGCACACCCCTCCCCCATGATTTGCACCAATATGGCGCCGAAGAGTCCGCAGTAGTTGTGTTGGAGAAACAAACCGAAAACAAGGGCAAAGTCAAGTGTTCACGGCTTTGCTTGTTGTTCGGGGTGGACCTTGCTAAGCTAGTCGGTGAAAAAGTGCCGTAAAGTGTGTCGGACGCGCGCTTAAACGCGCTCCGACGACACCAGCCCCAGCCGTTCTCGTTTGTACTCGAGCACATTTTGCTTTTCACGTCACAACCGTTCCATGAACAGCATTTACCCCTTTGTGATGTGGTAGAGAGCGCTTCGAAATGTATTTTTGAACGCGACCGGCCCAGTGCGTGCGCACATGCAGCAGAACGCACGCTCTCGCGCTGCTCATGTGCCCGTATTTCGCGGGAAACCGCTCGCGTTCTAAAACTGCGGTTCACAGGAACACGCGCCAGCGAGGGTAGTGGGGTTTCAGCCCAAAATGTGTGACTGCAGTGATCCAGTGAGCACACTTCAACTCGCCGAACGCTGCCTAGCTTAGCAGTGCTGCTAACGCTGTAGCGCGCGCGCGGCCTGCAGCTGCCCCATGTGCTGATGCTTTGTTCTGCTGGCAAACGGGCTCGAGCGGCAGTGTTCACAAAGCACGGCGAATAACTCAGCTGGCTCTGTGAAAAGTTCTCGAGGAACGGTTCGGAACGCTTTTTAGCGCGCCGATGCGGCGCGAACGGCGACAGGCGCGAGCGCAGGTTCGGCACTGCAGCAGCCTCGCGCACGCTTTTCAAATCTCCCTCATTCTCACAACTATGGTGGGCTCCCGCGCGCCTCTCCACACCCGAACCCGCGTCTCCTCCTCAGCCGTGCGATGCGACGCACCGAACCGCTTCAGAACGTTCTAGACTCCGCCAACCGAGTCGCTCGAGGAAAAGGCAACAACAGGTTTCATGTCAATAACACGCGCGTTTGTAGAATCCTCCATCTTCACTCACTTGTACACACTTACCGCTCGCTGTCATCGCTCCGGGCACAGCGTCGAAACTAAACGGCAAACTTG
>CM076081.1:38356942-38371942 GCA_038088235.1 Zacco platypus | reverse complement strand
ATCTATTAATATAAGTAATATAAGTTCTGCCGTCTCTCATATATTACAGGAGAAAATGTAAAGAACAATATTTTTCTCAATGTTTATAATCAAGAAATTCTCAACATTAATTCATAATGTCCTGATGTTACTGAACAATCATTTTATTGTTTTTTTTATTCACTGTAAAAAATATGATCAATAAGTCAATATGCAATTTCAACTTTCTTTTATAAGTTAAATGAGATTCAACTTGATTTATTTATTAATTGATATTTAAATAAAAAAAATGCTTTTTAAAAAATATAATTTAAGTTAAAATGACTTGTACATGTTTTATTTTACGTTGCAAAATAAATAAATAAAATATTCAGACACTGACTTCAACATAATCCGTTATTAATGTTTGGTTGATTCTCTTGTTTTTATTCATAATTTCTTTTTATTACAGTCTGGACAAAAATGTTGTCACTCAATTTGTTGCGTTATTATGGACTGCAAGCACAACTACACAATATGACTAAAATCTTTACTAATATTTGAATAAAGGGTGAAGATTTTCTTTCGTACACTACTGTAGTTGGTGAATAACACTTTTGTCACAATTAACCCCATATAAATACCAGAGATATATTGATTAAAATGCTTACAATGGTAAAATACATTGTTTTTGATTCTGTGTACAAATATAAATACATACAGGTATATGTTTTGTCTGACATTTCATCCTCAAATGATTAAGAATTAGATATTGTAATGGTCGTCAGCTGAAGTGCCTGTTATATCCACTAGGGGGCACTTCACCATAGACAATGCACTGCACACTTCACCACCGGACTTCAATTCCCACAATTCACCACACAGGAACTAGCACACACTCACTCAAATACACACTACATCTCCCAGAAGCCTTTGCATGGCCACTGATCACCCCAGACAGCTGCAGCACATTATCAGCACTATTTAAGCACACGTGCAAAGTCTTGATTTGCTGTTAGTGGTCAATTCCGAGCGTTTATCTCCTGTGTTTGTGTTCCCTGTTTTGGATTCTGCCTGTTTTTCCCGGTGTTTGATTCTTTCTGCCTGTCTGCTGACTACGATTCTGCTCATCCTCTGCCGTACCTGTTTGCTGATATCTGACCATTGCCTGTCTGACCATACCTCTTCTTAATAAAGCCTGCATTTGGATTTCATTCCGCTGACTCATCATTACAGACATAAACAACTAATACATATTTATCATTATATAAAGCAATCAATGCAATGATCAATGCAGTAAAAACAATTCTTTCTATTTTTCTTATAATGATAATATGTAATACCATGTAAAGCAAATAGTATGTTTAATTCCTCTAAAGTGTAAGATTGTGACTGTGGCAGTTCAATCAGGCGGCTGAACGCATCATCACTGGCTCAACCAATGGAGTGAGAGTGGGCGTGGCTTTCTGTGCTGCAGTTCCGTGTGTCGACACTAGAGCACATCCTGTACCAGCACACACCGGCCTGTCAATCACAAGTTCTGACTTTCTGCTGCTATTGTAGAAGGACGTTATTTTCAGTCAGTTATGATTAATTTACTCAAGTGAAATATACAGTAGTATTAGGCTGGTCATGTGATCTCAAAGTCTTCATCTCATGGGAGCGGACAACCTACTTTCCAAAAGTACTATTTAGCTTCTTGTAAACGTTTTTAATAAAAATGATGCTTTATCCTCACAACTTCAGCTATTTTTGACGTTTAATGTGTCAGATGTCCATGTAAAGCCAGCAGAAAGCTGTTTTCTAAGCATCATCTGCTCTGCTCCTCATGACAGACTCCTCGTTCAGCTCCATCACCTCCATGAGATGAGCTGATGAATATGAGCTTTAATTCATGAGTCTGAGTGTCGTGTGTGTGTGTGGCCAGCAGAGGGAGCTCTGTCCTCACAGGAGGATCTGCATCTGAAATTACAATGCCACACACACACACACACACGCACACACACACACACACACACACACACACACACACAAACACAAACACACACACACACCTCAGCTTCAAAGCGAGAGTGTGCCACAACCTGTGTGTTCTATAAATATTGTGGGATGTGCCAGTTTCTCTGGGGCTGTCAGAAGAATAAGATCAGGTGAGAGAGAGAGAGAACGGAACCATGTAGATGATTGTGACCCATTTTACTAACGGATGGAACGCGTTACAGTCCATGTGACAACAAACACTGAAATAAACCATTTACAATGTTCTCGTTTCTACTCATCCAAATTATACCTCATGAAGTAATTATAATTCTCATGAAGAATCGCTTGTTTGTTTTCCTCACTTGTAAGTCGCTTTGGATAAAAGCGTCTGCTAAATGACTAAATGTAAATGTATACCAAATTCTATCTATGTGTAGATAAAAACTTACACAATAAATCTACAGACGCTTCATGTGAATAACACACACTCTCTCTCACACACACACACACTCACACACACACACACACACAAACACACACACACACATGTCAGGTTTACTATTCTTGTGGGGACTTTCCATAGATGTAATGGTTTTTATACTGTACAAACTGTACATTCTGCCCCCCCCCCCACCCCTAAACTTAACCCTCACAGAAAATGTTCTGCTGTTTTACATTTTCAACAAAACTCATTCTGTATGATTTAAAAGCTTGTTTACCTGTGGGGACCTCAATTTAGGTTCCCACGAGTCTGTGTGGATTCAGGTTTAAGTCCCCACCGGGATAGAAAAACATGACCACACACACACACACACACTCTCTCTCACACACACACTCTCACACACACACACGTTGTGTTTTCATGGTTTATGGGGTCATTCCATAGGCGTAATGGTTTTTCTACTATACAAACTGTACATTCTGTCCCCCTACACTACCCCCCACCCCTAAACCTACCCATCACACAAAATGTTCTGCTATTTTACATTTTCAAAAAAGATAATTCTGTATGATTTATAAGCTTGTTTCCTCATGAGGACCAACAAAATGTCCCACAAGATCAACATTTACTAGTATTACTATACCTGTGGGGACATTCGGTCCCCATAACGTAGGGAATACCCACTCACACTCACACACACACTCACACTCACACTCACAAACACACACAAACACACACTCTCACACACACACACACTCACACACACTCACACACACACACACTCACAAACACACACAAACACACACTCTCACACACACACACTCACACACACACACACACACACACACTCACACACACAAACACACACTCTCACACACACACACACTCACACACACACTCACACACACACACACACTCTCTCTCACACACACTCACTCACACACACACTCACACACACACTCACACACACACACACACTCTCTCTCACACACACTCACTCACACACACACACACACACACACACACACACACTCACACACACACAGATCAGAGGGTGTTTTAACACTCCTCCACAGTCAGATAAGAGCTCAAAGTCTCAGATTCAGCAGAACTCCATCTTTTCTGGACTCAAGAGAACATTTTTACAGTTTTGTAGAGTGATGAATTATTGACATGTCAGCTTGTACAGTTAAAAATCATTACAATTAACAGATTTAATTAGTGTACATGAACTAACAATGGACAACACTTCTGAAGCTGCTCAACATTAATAATATTAATAATAATACATTAATAATACATCAGAATCTGATAATGTTATTTAATGGATCTGAAACAACATTAACAACTAAGAATGATCAGTTTGTATTAACGAACATTAACACAGATCAATAATCAGTTCTACTGTAAAGCATCACACATTGTTTTTAAATGACGCATCTGGTTATTTTGTGCATTCATAAACTGACACAATGCAGCAAGAGGATCTCAGTGTTTTTCCAAACGCAGCCGATGACGATGTTCTAATTCATCCTACATAAATAAGCAAACAGGCCTTAAATTTAATTCACCGGGTTTCACTGAAGGCTGAGAATGAAACGCCGAACACAGTCCGCCGTCTCCTGCACGTGATAACAGAGTTCCGGCTTCACGTCTTTATCTGCAAATGTAAAACTGAGGATGAAATTACAAGCAGCGCAGAGACTTCAGCGTGATGAATGAGTGTCTGATAGCGTGTGCTTACAGGTAAACCTCTGAAACGAGAAGCAACAGCAACAGTTTAAATTAGGAATATGCGGTAAATGCTCTTTTCATCCGTAATCCTCCGCTCATTTGCATTTTAATTCTCGTGGCTTTCCTCAGCCTCGGAGCCAAATCCCGTCCTGCAGTGAATGAGGCCAGTGTGTTTCTCAGCGACGCACACATTCAACACACAATGACGATGCCATCAGTCTCACAGGATAACATCAGAAACACAGTCATTTCATCACGCCAATTATTATGTCAAATACACATTAATTAGAAGTAAATGGATCTCAGGAATGATCAGACTGTTTAATTGGACACTAGACCTCTAAAACACTTGAGTAAACTCATCTGTCTGTAAAGTCTGAAATATTAATCTTGTCAAATAGAGCGGTGTCATGAAAAATTGAATCCCCCCAGAAATTGTGTCTCCTTCAGGACCCAGAACTATGTTGGAAGTGGAAAACATCTGTAATATCAGCTGAGCTCGCTGAATCCTACACAAACTAACCAAAAAAACAGTAAGAACGAGAAATGCTTGATTTTCAGTTAAATGAAAAATATCATTTAAAAGACATTAATGGTCATTATAACGCTTTTACTCGGGGTCCTGAACGAGACTCGATTTAGCAGCAGCGATGCAGACAGAAATAATAATTGCGTATCTATTCCTTTGACCAAATTCAATATGGAAGTTTTGCAATATTGTTTATGCAACTGATTTTATTTATTTATTTTTTTTTGTCCAAGTTATTAAGTCGTTTGTGTGTATTGGCACTGAAATAAGTCAAATGAAACTTTCATAAATAACATCTACGATCTGTCTGTTATAGAGTTGCCTGGGGAGGGGAGGTATCCAAACCACATGAACTGATCACTGGGGTTCCTCAGGGTTCAGTTCTTGGTCCCCTCCTATTCTCCATTTATACTACATCACTGGGTCCCATCATATAGGCACATGGTTTCTCCTACCACTGCTATGCTGACGATACACAACTCTACCTGTCCTTCCAACCAGATGATTCCACAGTAGCTGCACGGATCTCAAGCTGTCTGGCGGACATCTCGACGTGGATGGAAGAACACCACCTGCAGCTCAACCTGGCAAAGACTGAGCTTTTAGTCTTCCCTGCCACTCCTACTCTTCAACATGACATCAACATACAGCTTGGTACAACCACCATTACCCCATCAAAGTCGGCCAGAAATCTTGGAGTTATCTTCGATGACCTTCAGAGATCACATCTCAAAGACGGCGCGGTCATGCAGATTTCCCTTCCTGACTGAGCATGCAATACAACTGCTTGTCCAGGCCCTGGTCATTTCAAGGCTTGATTACTGCAATGCTCTTCTGGCTGGTCTGCCGTCAAGTGCAATCAAACCTCTTCAAATGATCCAGAACGCTGCTGCACGTCTTGTCTGCAACGAGCCTAAGAGAGCCCACGTCACGCCCCTCTTCATCTCTTTGCACCTTCCTACCTCCACACACTGCTACAACGCTACGTCCCCACCAGAAGCCTGCGAACGCTAAAGGAACGAAGACTTGTGGTACCATCACAGAGAGGCTCAAAATCACTCTCCAGAACATTCTCCTTCACTGCTCCCTGCTGGTGGAATGATCTCCCTACTTTCATCAGGAACTCAGAATCCCTGGCAATATTCAAGAGACAGCTGAAAACTCACCTCTTCCGTGAACACTTAATCCCCTCATAAAAAAACAAACAAACAAAAAAAAACCCTTTCCTTCCATTTTCCCTTCCTACTCTAGCTTATGAGCAATGTATGAAACTTGTATTGTGAGCTCTTCCTGTGTGATTTGCCAATTCATGAAGAATCGCTTATTTGTTTTCCTCACTTGTAAGTCGCTTTGGATAAAAGCTTCTGCTAAATGACTAAATGTAATGTAATGTTATAACCATGTGCCAGTAAATTCTTCAACTGATATTTCAAATTCAAGGTTAATGTGGGTTTCATAAACATACCATTCATTCATTCAAACTTATAACTCACCATTTATATCTCGCAATTCTGACTTTATATCTCGCAATTCTGACTTTATATCTCACAATTCTGACTTTATATCTCACAATTCTGACTTAATATCTCACAATTCTGACTTTATTTCTCCAGATGTAAACTTGCAATTGTGAGGGAAAAAGCCAAAACTGTGAGCTAAAAAGTCACAATTTCCATATTTTTATTCAGTGGCAGAAACAAACTTCTATAGATATGGACTAAAAATGACACAAACTTTAAGTTGAAATCAATATAAAATGTCATCTACGCATCTAGTTTTGCCCAGCTAACAATTTTCGTTTCCCAGAATGCTCTTATTTGGTTCCCAAAAGAAATAAACCGAATGGGAACCATATTGTGAACGTTGTGTTTTTCTGGGCATATCTCATGATAACGGTCAGTCGACTGAAGCTACTTTATTTTCATATTTCGTATTTTACTATCATTATTTTCTTTCTTTGATTTCAGCATAAAAAGAGTGAAGAACCTTCCAAGCACACAAGCCAGCATTTGAAACACATTTCAGATTGTTTTCTCTGCTGAAAGGCCTTGTTGGTGGTCACTTTGAGCCGGATTACGGTCATGTCGTGAGACGTGTCGGGAGGAGGCGTCAGTCCCTCGTCGTCCAGTGCGTGCGGGCAGGACTGTGTTTGTGTGGGAGAGACGACGGCCCGCGGCTCTGCTGTGACACCGACTCAAAACCAAAATACATTTAGGGGCCAAACACAGAATGTGCTCTGAGATTGTTTTCTTCTCATCATTATTGGTTCCTGTGTTTCTGGATCATTAGTAAAGAGTATTTAAGTAAGTTAAGCCTTTATTTTCCCGCCGTGGGGAAACTGCATATGGCAATTGCATTTATGGTAATATTATGAATTATTATCCATGTTTTTACTTTCAATTCTTAAAGTAAATGAAACAAAAATGAAAACGGCATTTTTACTAAATCTGGTGTATTTTCTGGTGAAACAGGATATCAATCAAGAAAAAGAGATGAAGTTTGTGAGTCTGTCCGGAGTGTTCTGGTCATTTCAACACTGAATTAAAGGTGAAACTCGGAGGCACACGTCAGGAGGCAGCAGCTTCAAGAACACATTACCTTCTGAAGCAGGACGGATGTAACGTCGAGTGGAAGAGAATGTGGACTGAAGTTAAAACCATTTCACTGTTTCAAACGCCACACATGAATTATGCATATTCTCATTTCTGCTCGCATCAGATGAACACGGATGTGTGCGTGTGAGAACCACGCATGAAGATCCTTTCAACATGAAAACATACTCGCTATAGAAGCAGATCATCTGTAAAATAAACTGTCAATGTCTGTTCTGCGATGAGAAATGGCCCAATTAAAAATGAAGAAGCCTGTACTTGTTCCCATGGGAGAATCACAAAGCAGATCTGTTCTTAGACAGCAGAGGGATGTTTCTCTGGAGATCTCAGCAGGATCTCAGACTCTGCTCACATTGGCTAATATAGTTAAAGGGACTATATGAGAGAAAGTTCATGTATTAATTACTGTTTTTAAATGTGTGAACAGCTTGTAAGGAAACGTGAAAAACGAGACATTCCCCGTTTCCCTAGGTTGTCTATGAAAGCCTGGATTAGTATGTGGTCTCGGAACGTTTTTCCAGAGCCGTGAGGGAACGGCGCGAGGCCGGTGACGCGAGTGATAATGAGCGTCACCTGCGCGCTACACCGGTCTCGTGTCTCTCACGGAGGAGCTCCGGAAGCATCAAAGAGGAGCGACGACAGTGAAGGACGAGAGAGGCCTGGACTTTATGTTGTGTTTTATTTTGTTTGTGTGGGCGGCAGTCGCTGTGAGGAACTGCCGCCCTTTTACTTTCGTTTTATTGTTTGTTTATTTTCTTATTAAAGTTAGGTTGAATGTTCGCCGGTTCCCGCCTCCTTCTTCCCGTACTTAAGAACTGTGTTACAATGGTCAACCCAAAAGAAAATTTTTCAATAATTTTTTATATTTGAAAGCCAATATATTGGCCAATAAATCAAAATCAAAATTTTTATATCATTTTTGAGAGCTTGATTACAAAAACAAAAGTCTCACCATTAAAAGCATCTCCCAAACACACAATTATAATGTTCTCATTATAATATTATGTAGATTATATGACAGACGTGCACTGCACTTCACTGTACTTCACTGCACTTCACTGTAGTTCACTGTACTTCACTGCACTTCACTGTACTTCACTGCACTTCACTGTAGTTCACTGTAGTTCACTGTACTTCACTGCACTTCACTGTACTTCACTGCACTTCACTGCACTTCACTGCACTTCACTGTATTTTCCTTTTTGAAGTGATTTCAATCATATTTCATGCTATTTAAACCATAATGAAGACAGTGCACATCTGAAGTGTTTCAACTGAAGGAAATAATCCATTATTTATCAGCCACATTTTCTTATCGGACGGATAACGATAACATTAAAAATGAACATATAAGGGTCGATAAAGATATTGTGGCAATATATTGTGCATCCCTAGTCTCAAATATAGTTAATAATCAAACTATCATGACAGTAATCTCGATGACATCGCTGAGATCAGACGCTTCTTAACGGCTGTTTCCTGTCATTTCTGTTGTGTTTATGTTGTTATCGAGAGGAAAGCGCAGCACACGCTCATGTCCATCTGACCGTCGCTCGTGGACCGGTCAGTTGTTCGTTAACAGTAAATCACTGCAAATTAAGCCAGTGAGAATATCTGGGCTTTGAATGACGTTCAGTCTCGTGTGCGCGAGCTGCTGCAGTTCACCTAACGGCCACCGGTGTCGCTAATAACAAGCGTTTATGAATTACACATAAAAGCTTCATATAACCAACATTTTTACCTGAAATAAAATAAACGTGAACGGAAATTAAAAATATTCAACGCATTAATTATGCGCATTATAATGAATTGTATTGTATTGAATACTAATAACATATTAATATTGACAAACAACCAAATTTCAGAAGTAACAGCAATTATTATAATCCATTTTAAATATATATTACACAAAATACAAATATTACTTTTGCATTTGGTTCCAGTTGTTTAGGAAAAGATATAATGGATTATAACTTACGTTATGATACTCAGTAATGCATTAGATATTATTTTATTTGCACGAGCTGCCAAAGAAAATTTTTCGCATTTTCATTTAGTTTAACTTGACATACTAAAACTGAAATAAAAATGAATAAAACATTTACAGACATGACAAAAACTTTAAAAATGACAAAAGAAAATATAATGTGTAATAAAATAGCAGTGATGTTCATGTTAAGCGTAAATCTAACGAATCGTCAGTCGGCGCGTCAAGGGTTAACTCAATCTCTGTATGATAATTCCAGCTTCTCAATTATAAATCTGAGCGCCTGTCATGAATAATCGCGTCTCAACAGTGGCTGTAAATGTTTAATATCCGCTGTGGTAACATGCATTAGCGGCACGCGGCACGCCGAATAAACACCCGGATTTAAAAATTAAACAAGACGAAGATCTGCAGCCGCTGTAAGAGAGAGAGAGAGAGAGAGAGCCATTAAAGGTGCAGTGTGATGACGTGTTTCAGGTTTTATGTTGAGTGTCAATGGAGAAGAACGCAGATCGCTCACATAACGGTGCAGTTGCGATCTCTACCAGCAGGGAAACCGCCAAAACTCTGGAATCACGTGATCCTGATCAGTTTAAATGTTTACAGGACAAGAGTACGACGGCAAGCTTTTCCAGAGATAACTATACATGATCCAATTAGAAGATCGATTTCAATGTCAGATGTGTATTATAATGGTTGTCAGTTACCATGGCAACCAAATTTGGTAACGCCCCACCCCCTCTTTCATCGTCACACATGCCGCGCACACACTTTCCCAGAGCTGTGGACAGAAACACGTGACGACGTTAATGAAGGTGTAACAGTAGTGGACAGTGTCCTGCATCAGAAGTTCAGAGGGATGTGATGATGTCGCCTCAACAACGTGACCTTTGCCCTTTTCAGGCCTTCCAGCTGTCACATGCGTCATGTGTTCTGGCCTCGACACGTTATGATTCATCCATCAGAACAAACTCTTAGTCACTTCAGGAGCAGAAAGAAGCGCCGCTGCGACTTCAGCGTGAACTCTCTCTGAGTTTGTTGACTCTGAGTTCATGTCATTTCAGCGCTGATCTTCGTGTTTTACGAGGTGGATGATGCGCGCGAGTTTGTACGGGTAGGGTTAGGGGCGGAGTCAGCTCTACGCCATTCGTACCGATTCATTTGGTAAAATACACACGAGTATTTTAGTATCACTGAACTGAAATTACTTTTATAATTTTTTTGTTAATATATTAAGTTTATAATTTTATTTCTATATTTTCTGTTTTAACTTTAATTTTTGTTAAAGTTTTAGTCATTTTGTTGCGTGTTTTTGTCATTTTTATTACATTTTTGTGTGGTTTTTACGTTAATTCAGTTTAAATTGTTTTCGTACTACAAGAATTCGATGTCATTTTAAACTTAATGAAAACAAGAAATACTGAAATAAAATAAATTTAATTTTATAAATGTTTTTTTTTTCAGTTGCTTTAAATCAAGTAATGATTTATATATATATATATTTAGCAATAATTATACGGTTCCTTTATTTTAGTGTCCTTGTTACATTTAGTTACTATAATAATTACTATAAATTATGCATAATTACATTCAACTAACACTAATTTTATTATTCATTATATTTTATTATTAAGTATATGTACTTAATTATTACTCAGCACTTACATTAATACACTGTAACACAGACACTTTAAAATAAAGAGTAACTCAGTGTAATTATACATTTAAGTACCCAGTAATAATAATTAACAACATGTACTTTGCCGTACTGTTAATTGCATGTAATTATGCATAACTTATAGTTATCAGTAACAACGTGTAACAATGACGCAGTAAAAAGTGGGTAACACTTTATTTTACAGTGTCATTGTTACATGTTGTTACTATAGTAATAACTATAAATTATGCATAATTACATGCGACTAACCCTAAAGCAACCCAAACCCTCATCCTGACCCTGTAGCAAGAACACAGTTACTTAATAACACTCAATACTTAAATATATAATTACAGTGTAACAAAGACACCTTAAAATAAAGTGTAACCAAAAAGTGTTACCCTCTTTATATTAAGGTGTCCGTGTTACAGCGTGATTATACATTTAAATATTGTGTAATATTAATTAGATGACTGTCATGTAATTATGCATAACTTATAGTTATTACTACAGTAACACGTGAAACAATGACACTAAATAAAGTGTTACCAACTTTGTTTCAGTCTCAGTGTTGTGAATGCGTTCTGTTCTGGTCAGTCAGTTACTGTTGACCTCTGGTGAATGTCCTCTAACGGCAAAGAACAAACGAACAGTGGACGCAGGTCACATGACCACTAATATCAGCTGAGATGTGTTCATGAGGTCCTCTCCGCCGTCCTCGCGTCTCTGATCGTGATGTTATCGATGACAGCAGACGCCGTCGAGCTCTTCTGATAATATCAGTGTGTTTGTGCATTTGTGCGTTAATGATTGTTAAGTGGTAAACAATTGTATTAGTCAGTTGCGAGAACATCTTTTGTCCCCTGAAGCGTTTCGCTCTGACATTTCACTACAGAAACATCTGCAAAATACCATCCTGCCCTATTAAAGTCTAAAATAAACTCTGCTTAAACATGTTAGCACAGAAGATGAACTTTAAATTACAACACGCGTGCATGAGCATGAATTTATAAATATGGAGATAGATAGATATATCTTATATAATATTTATATGTCATTACATTCATCTTCTCTTCTTCATTTAGCACATATCTGTATTATCCTCCAGTAGACAGAAAGCACTTAAGTGATAATCAAGTCAAATGTTTTCTGAAATATCCATTTTCATCACCACACAGCCGGCTTCAGAAACTGAAGATTGTGTGAATTATTTACTCAGATCCTGCAGCTTTACTTCAGGAGTGTGAATAATGCATTCAGCATCTTTGTGATGAGGCGGATCAGAAGATGTTTGGACTGATTTCTTGACTCGTGGACTCACAGCAGCTCCAGGAGCGCGCTCCCGCCGGCCGAGGAAGATGATGATGATGATGATGATGATGATGATGCTCCAGGGCTTCTGACTCTCAGCTGAGTGAAAACAAGACAAAGACTTGAAGATGAAGAATTAGATGCTCACATGTTTTACTATCAATCGCACTGCAAACATTCTCATCAGAAATAATCTGTGTAATTCTGACACACACTTTCACTGAAATATACAATATCAGCTCACACACATGAATCATTTTACATTTGCATTTCGTGTCCTTCGTCTGTTTTGATGTAGGCGATGAAGTGAGACTAATAATCATGTGAGGAAAGAGAAAGAGTTCAGACTCATCAGCAAATTTCCATGTTTTCCAAGGAATTCAAAACTCTGATCTCACAAACGTCACGCCGGAAGTCACTCGGTTTATTTGAACAATAGCCAACATTACACTGAACGGGTCTGAACGATCGATAAAATCATTAGGTCATATAAATCACATTAAGTAAACATCACGTTCCATGAAGATATTTAGTAAATTTCCTACTGTAAATATATCAAAAATGTATTTTAGCGAAGGACTTCATCTGAACAACTTTAAAGGTGATTTTCTCAATATTTAGATTTTTTTGCACCATCAGATTCCAGATTTTCAAATAGTTGAATCTCGATCAAATATTGTCCGATCATAACAACCCATTCATCACTGAAAGATTATGTGTTTGAAGACGTCGACCCTTATGACTGGGTCACAGGGTCAGATATTCATTGGTCATCAGAGTCTATTGTTCTAAAATGACATCTGTGTTCCTCAATCAATCATCTGAAAACATCTTAACAATAGTAAACTGTTAAAAATTACCTGTAAATTTTACAGTATTATACTGGCAGCAGGGTTGCCAGCCAGTTACTGTAATTTTTACAGTAGCATTACTATAATTTAATTTACAGAATTTTACTGTATTCTTTGATTACAGTAAAAAACTGCATTCTGTAAATTTTACAGTATAATACTGGCAGCAGGGTTGCCAGCCAGTTATTGTAATTTTTACAGTAGCATTACTGTAATTTAATTTACAGAATTTTACTGTATTCTTTGATTACAGTAAAAAACTACATTCTGTAAATTTTAGATTATAATACTGGCAGCAGGGTTGCCAGCCAGTTACTGTAATTTTTTAAATTTGCTGTATTTTTTTTTACAGTAAACTACTTGAACGTGTGTATTTGCTGTATTTGTTTATATTAATGACTGGCGGCTGAATTTTAAATTTAAATTATTTACTAACTGCATATGCTTTAAACATTTTTATTATTAAGAATACAGCCATCTACTGTAAAATATTGCTGTAATATTTACAGCAGTTCATTACAGTGTATTAAGAGGCATTTTATAAAGAACTGTTCTGTACATACTGTGAAACTCGCACATCATCATCTTTTCATGAACTGAAATGTTTGTAATGTTTAATCCACTTCATTTTGCTGATGACAAATTTTCAACAGTGTTTTTCTCTTTGTGCTTTATATCACTGCCGTACAACATTATCCCACTCAATTCTCTAAAAGTACTCAAAAAGTAATCTGATTACATGAGCTAAAACGGTACAGTTTTCATCGAGCGGTTCCCAGCGCTGAACTCCTGCCTGTTTGACAGAATGACCCGACCTTCAGTCGCTCAATCGCTCCAGCGAGGAAGGACACGTCCTTGATTCGGCAGCTGCTGTCAGCTGATAACTGCCAGATTCAGCTTCATTTACATGCAAACACACGAGAGACGATTACATGTCAAAGTGCTAATAGTGTTACAATGACTGAAGGAAAGAACGGAGACTGAAGTCAATTACTCTGAAACAAGGCTTAAGTAAAAGCCTATAATTATTATGAGTTATATAAAGAGTCTAATCTGTGTGTGTCTGCCTGAGCGCTGAGTTCAGAATAAAGCAGTGAAACAGTTTTTCACTCATTTGTTGCTGATAAAATAATACAGTAATGTTCAAAGGTTCAGAATCGGTAAGAGTTTTTATTTTTTTAAAGAAATTAATATTTTGTTTATCAAGAACACATGAATTTATCAAAAGTGGCAGTAAATGATCATGTTATTATAGTTAACAAAAACTAAAAACGCAAAAAAAGGATTTAAATAAAATAAACACTGGGCTATATAAAATAAAAATAACAAAACGTAAACTTTTTTATTCCAGCTAGTTGCCAAGACAACATTTCTCATTTTAATTTAGTTTAACTTGATGTACTAAAATGAATAAAACTAAAATAAAACTTATTTTAAAAAATATCATAAAATGGCAAAAAGATTGAAATTGAAAATATGAAAATAAAAACTATTCAAAAATCCATAATTGTATCTCAATGATGTAAAGACATTTATAATGTTTCAAATTAATGTTTAATGTCAAAATAATGTTTAAAAAGATTCTGTTTTAAATAATAATCAAACTTTATATTATCAAAGAATTCTGAAGCTGTTTTCAACACTGATAATAATCATCAAATCATCATATCAGAATGATTTCTGAAGGATCATGTGACACTGAAGACTGGAGTAATGATGCTGAACATTCAGGAATAATTAATTACACTGTACTGCATATTCACATAGAAAACACATGATTTACATTAGAATAATATTTCACAATTTTACTGTATTTTTGATCAAATAAATTCAGCTTTGAGAGCAGAAGAGACTCTTTCAAAAACATATTAAATGTGCCCAAACGAGTGAACAGCATCTGTAGATCCTCAAGCTCTCATGTTTAGTAGATGCTTCCAGT
>CM076081.1:38251942-38349442 GCA_038088235.1 Zacco platypus | reverse complement strand
GTTGTGATTCTAGTCTGGTTTATCAAAATCGGTTCATGATTGTGAAACTCGGCAGAGGATGGAGTTCACTCCAGTCAGTTGACACGGGGAACGGGAAAGCCCTCTCTTCTGGAGAGTCAGCGAGTGCTGCCGACTTATAAGGGAGCAGATTTGAGCTGTTTCCCCTCCAGTGAGCTCGCAGTCATCTGCGCCTCCTCAGGCTTATATAATCCAGATCTGGCCTCATTTCCAGCGCTGAACGACGCTTAGATCTCACCCGGCTCAGACACTTTAACACTCGCAATCTGCCAAAGAGTTGCTTCCAGCCTGGAAAAGGTGGGCGGGTTTCTCAGACCCATTAAAATCAGCTCTGGACTCCAAGGCATTGGTGTTAACTAGAGAATCATCGGCGAGACCGGGGCTAGTTGTCACAAAGGCTGGACTCCAACTGAACTTCACAAAGATCATATATATATATATATTTTTTTTTGTGAACTCTGTCCTCATTGAAATTTCAACATCATATTTTGTCACCTTTGGCTAAGACATTTGCATTACTAAGATAATTTAATTGTGTTGCCACAGAATTAGTATTGAATTGAGCTGAATAATGAATGATGTCTTCAGTATAACCCTAAAACCCTAAAACAGGTTCCCAGTGTGACAACATACCCCACTATGTGTAAAAGGGGACCTTTCACAAGATGTAATATTAATCTCAGAATGTGAAGTTTCAGATCATTTATTATCGCTTGTCAAATTCGCCTCTATTTGGGTGTGAGCAAAAACACGCCGTTTTTGTGTGTGTCCCTTTAAATGCAAATGAGCTGCTGCTCCAGAAGAGGGCGGAGCTTTAACAGCTCAACAACAACAAAGCTGGAGAATCTCACGCTGACAAAATGAGGAAAGTGTTCAAACTGATGGAGAGACTCAGGAAGAAGTTTCTGAACGGTTAGTGGATAAATTGATGGAGTTGCTGTGGAGTTGATCAACTCATCACTAGCATGTGTCGTCACGTTACTCTTTTGTGTTGAATCGACCCTCGTTTGTGAAGCAGTCCGGCGTAAAATGACGGCATCAACAACACTCAACTACAACAACTCTTCCTCTTCTCTAAAGCAGCACAACATGGCCCCACCCCCTTTGATGAGTGTTCTCAGGGTGGGATTTATGTAAATTTTAGAGTTAGTGATGTCACCAACCCGGGAAGAAGCTCATTGTAGTTCCTACCAGCCGTTTGTTGTAGTTCTTAAACACTGAACTTTGAGCGTCGTAACTTCACAGATTAACTGAAGCTGAAACAGTGAAATCATGATCAACACCACTTCAAATGAGCTGAATCATTGTTCCTGGTCAACAACGGTGGAAACGTTCAATAGTTTGTTTATGCAAAGACACGAGTATGTGACGATACACAATAAATAAATAAATAAATAAATAAATAAAGCCACCAAGAGAAATTTTCGCTGAAGTGTGACAACTAGCCCCAGTTAGACTTGCTTATCTTCAAAGAACGACTTGTTTTTTTAGTGAATTTATGTTCATCGATTTGAGATGAAACGCAAGATTTATCTTCTGAAAACATCTCAACTTTCTTTTTCTATTGAACATGGATCAGGACCAATATTCTGAAGAAACATCATTTTCTCTCCTAATCTTGAATTTTTGGCCTCAAGCTGATGGAAAAATGAACCTGGAGTCCCTTCAGTCAATCTCGTCCGCCGCTGGTCATTAACAGGCAGAGCATCTAATGATCCTCGTCACATTATTCTGCTCGATCTGTCGAGTCTGTCTGAGCAGAACACGTTCACCTTCTCTGTCCACATGAATGATGAACGGCCCGCAGCGGCTCTGAAGCCAGAGGAGCGCTTTTAATGAGAAACGAGCGCCGGCTCTTCTGCTAATGAGCAAAACTACCACGGCTTTCTTCAACGGATTGTGAACTCTTTAGAAGAATCTACTCCTGCTTTAATTCATTTACACTTCCACTGAATAAATAAAACTGTCAGGGCTTCTGGATCTACAGAACGAAGAGCTACTGATGCTGAAGAGGCTGAAGGACAAAATAAAGCCAGATGTTGTTTATGTTCATGCATCTCTATTACGTTCATTAGAGTTCATGACGTCAAGCTCCAAAACAACAACAACGACGACTGACGCTGAAGGATTTCCTCACGAGCTGAGCTCAGGGTTCATTTAAAAAATTATAATTACAGAAAAGGTTTCTGAAAATAAAGCTAAAATGAAAAGTTTAAGAAAAAATATGAGAAATGCACATATACCTTAAAATAAACCTAAAATAAAAACTACAAATATGACAAAATGTGGGAATGAAGCTGAAATAAAATACAATATAATATAAATATTGGATGAGAAAAAATCTTTAAAAATTAAAAATAAAAATGTAGCCTTGGCAAAAAAAACAAACTAATAATAGTAAAAATAATTTAAAAAATTAATAAAAAATTATTAAACTGAACCAAGCTAAACTGAAATATAAATATTGAAAATATGAAAAAAAACATGTGGAAATAAAGCTTAAATAAAACAAAATATGTTTGACAAACAAACTTTTAAAACTATTAATATTAGTAAAAAATTATTTAAAAAAAAATTATTAAAAATAGTTCAAAAAAATAAAGCTAAATTTAAATATTTCAAAATAAATAAATTAATAAAAATTCCAAAAGCACATAAGAAAAATTATTAAAACCTGAACTAAAAATGTTGAAATGAAGCTGAAATAAAATAAAATATAAATATTAGTTGTAAAACCCACCTTAAAAACTTAAATTAAAAAAATATTGCCTTGGCAACTAAGTAAAATAAAATAAGTTGAAGTACAAAAATTAGTTTAAAAATAATATAAATTAAAAATAAAAATAGTCTAAAAAAAACAGAAATATTTAAACAAAACACCAATAAAATGATAAAAAGAATACACAAAAAAAATAATTAAAACTCATGCTAAAATTAAAATGAAAACTGAAAATATAAAAGCGAAATGAAAATATCAATGAACACTACATAAAAATAATAGTAATATATCTCTGGTGTGTGAGTGAATTATGACAGGAATGAAGCTCTGCACACAGTAATAATGGTCTTCTGTGTTTCATGTCATTCTTTTCCAGCTTTAAAAGCTTCAGATCTGCAGAAAACACTGATCAGAGATAACGTCAGCAGCTCTCGTTCCTGTCCTTCAGCGAGACGCCAGAGAACATCCAACCTGAACAGAAGACGGCCTTCGAGTCTCTGAGAAAAACTGGGAAAATATAATAAAATAAATAAAATAAGTGTGAGACCTTGGGTTACTAAAGCCCGCGGTTCTCATAGAGAGAAAGAAAGAAACTCACTGTCACTGGCGTTTCAGTCGTGAAATACAAAATTTGAAAAAAGATAATTGAGACTTTTTATCTCTGTTTTATGTAATATCTCAAATATGCATAAAAATGGGAGGATGGAATGTGACTTCAGTGTTTATATCAGCGGTGTCACATGAATACAGTCACAGAATAACACTCCCATCCAGAAGAGGGCGCACACGGCAACACAACTCCGATCGCTAAACGCCACAAGAAGAATACGTTTACATGTAGCCACCAGAGAAATCAACTCTACATGAACTATATGAGCTTATATATTCATTCTGTTTACTTTACCTGTAAACTTTAATGCAATTTACGTGTTTTTTTGATTCGAGTTTTGATTATCATATCTAAAAAATAAACATCAACTGATTAGTTTGGGCTCTGTTGTTAATTGTAGCCTTTAATATTACAGTAATGCGTCGTAAGAGCTTGTGTGTATAGTTTACAGCATTAGCTGATTCCCTTATCCTTAAGAAATGTTCGTTAGAGGTTCAAGCAGCCCAGAAACCGTACTGTAATTGTTACATTTACTGTAATAGTTACATTTACTGTAATAGTTCCATTTACTGTAAATAGTTACATTTACTGTTAATAGTTACATTAATAGTTACATTTACTGTTAATAGTTACATTTACTGTTAATAGTTACATTAATAGTTACATTTACTGTTAATAGTTACATTTACTGTTAATAGTTACATTAATAGTTACATTTACTGTTAATAGTTACATTTACTGTTAATAGTTACATTAATAGTTACATTTACTGTTAATTGTTACATTAATAGTTACATTTACTGTAATAGTTACATTTACTGTTAATTGTTACATTTACTGTTAATTGCTACATCGCTCGTCGTTCTGGTCAAATTTTCGAGTATTTCGGATTTTTACGTTTGCGAACTACTCCTATGTTTCTGACCCAATCCGAACCAAACCAGTGCAGCGAGATTCTGATTGTCAATAATTATCAAAAATAAAAAAGTTCAAATTTCGATTCACGGTCTCTAAGGGGCGCCAAAACGTTCAAAGTGGGCGGAGACACTGTTACTAAAATGGCTTTAACTCGTGAACGGAATGAAATATTTTCACCAAATTTGGCACAGCTGTGTAAGAGCTCATTCTGTGGTCTCGTGAAAAAGGATGTGGCTACTGGCCACTTGGTGGCGCTATAACAGGATAAAAACAGCTATAACTACTTCACCTTTAGTCTGATTGACTTGAAAATTGGCGTCTTTTTTCACGGTGCCACGACTGTCAATTAGGACAATGGACAATCTTAAAAAACATAGCCGCCATTGGCCAATGAAGTTTGAGCACCTATTAGACAAGTTTAACACTGGCCGATTGGAATGAAACTTGGTATGGGTCGTCGGCACGATGCCCTGAAGAAGCCTGAGACGTTTCAAGCCAGCGCCACCTAGTGGTAAAATCAAATGCTGATGGGAATCACACAAGAATCGCCTCAGACTCCTGAATCCTTACCAAGCCCAACGAAACCAAACATGCCAGGTTTGGCCTAATGGTTTGTGCAATGTGTGATTTAGCGCTTAAAAAACCATTGCAAATATCTACGAAACAGTTAGTGCAATTGATACAAAACCACCGTAATGAGATATTTTCACCAAATTTGACACGCATGGACACACTTTTTTTTAAGGACAACTAAAAAAAGTGTTGGAGATTGGGGAATCGCTATAACCGTCAAAAAACCTTTAAAAAACATTTTTCCTTAGTAAATTGCCCCGTATTGCCTGTAAATGGTCGTTTACATCTACGATCTAAGTGCTTACATGCTTGCTAAATAAAATATAATACTTTTTATGTGCTTAAAAGCCTTAAAGTGCTTGAACCACGCTAACTGCTCACAGCTATTTTTATAATTTATTTGAAGAGAGACACACAATTTGTTCAATAAACCACTGTTTAATAAAAAAAATAAAACTGCAATTTTATGTTTAGTTTTCTCCCCCTGCGGTATCGAACCGTGACGTCAATCCCGAGACGAACCGAACCGTCACGTTTGTGTACCGTCACAGCCCTGAAAATGAAGGCAAATGAACAATACAATTCATTCATCTGGTCTCAGCAAGAAGATGCAGCGGGTGAGAGTCATTTAGTTTTCAGAGACGACTGCAAACACTCAATATTTGAAACGCTTCACAACAGAAAGCGCAGTGAAGCGTCGCCACAGGCACTCAGAAACACGAAACGAGCCTCGGGGCTCATCCAGAGACTACGTTTGTTCATGCTTGAATGTTAACGGCTACATTTAAAAGGTCATGAGAATAAGCGAACGACGAAGCCTGAAATAACGTTTCACATGCGGACTTTAATTGAGATGGTACACGAGGAGCTCTTGTGTTTTCGGTGGAAATACTGTCTGACGGTGCGAAATAGTTAACCTGAACGCATTTGGGCCGTCGAGATGTCATTGTGTCGAGTTTTCCAGCGTCTGTGAAATGAGCTGAAGTATAGCTGAATATATTATTGTCCAGCCATATGTTATCTGTCAATTATTCAGAGATTTATTCAGGAACATCTGCTCCAAATGGACAAAACTTCAGTGCAAAAACAGATTCATTTCATTTGCACATGAAAACACAGAAATGCACGATATAGTCATGACAGCGACTTATAAAAGCATGAAATAATTGCTAGTTTCAGTCAACAACTCCAGTACGTTTTACACAGGCCATAGAAATGAGAAGAAACACTGATGTTTTTGCATAACAATCTCTCCAGACCGCCTGAAGCCCTGCATGAAATTTTCATTGGCATTTGCTGAATAACAAACCCTTGTGTAAAAAGAGGCTTGGGTTGTTGTTTCCTTCACTGAGTCACACATCAGAAAGCTGAAGGGGGAAGGGGCTTCGTTTTTGGCGTATGCGGCTTCCCTGCAGTCGTCGTCTCCCGCGGCGGATCTCGCGGCGATTCTTATTAGCCGACGTGGGCGGACAAACGCCGGCGACTCTTAAAGGGAGGTTACAATATTGCACAGCAACTGTAGGGTAAATACTGAACACTTTGTGCTTCGACTGCATATGCCTTTAGTCAATGTACACACTGAGAAAGAACCGCTCGTATAATTACACATAAAAAAACACATTTCACCCTTTCCCAGCAATGCTAATTCAATCTAGAAAGTAATAGACCTGACAGGGCAATCAATAGAAATGTTACAAAAATCTTCTTGATTTAATTTAAGCAGTTGTGCAAAAAAAGTGCAAAGATCTGCAGAATGGAGATATGGAGGAACACCAGAATGATTAAATAAACACACAATGACACAGATTGTCCTTGTCGTCACAGGTGCTCTGAAACAAACGTGAACGGTCACGACATCTTACATCTTTAGACAAGAGTCACTTCTATATTCACACAGAAATCATTCGTGGACCTCAGAGCGGATTAAACAGATGATAATGAAGTATTTTTAATGAGAACTGTATGAGAGAATATGTTGTGAATCTCACAAAAAACACCCCAAAATTTAAAAGAAAAATGCATTAAAAAAGTGAACTTTGTTTTAAGGACCATTAAGATTTGTTCCACTAATTTTAAAATTAATTTCATTTTTTTTATAATAATTTAATGATGTACCGTAAAAAAGTGAAAGACCAATAAGTTATGGCAACATATATTTTTTAAATTAATATTTTAAACAATTAATTTAAATAATTTACAAAAAAATGCTTTTTTAAATCAATTTGTAATTTCATTTTTTTTAAAGGTAAACAAGATTCAACTTGATTTTATAAGTCAGTTTAATATAATTTAAGCTACATGTGCAGACAAATTCAAAAATGTAAGTATTATATTATTATTAAGTACATATCATTATTATTATTACTTAAGTTGGACATTTTTAATGTATTAAAAGCAGTACAGTAAATACTACTATGATGCATAATTAATTCCCTATTTTAATAATATATAAAATAACATAATTAACATAAAATATTTAATATTTAAATAATACAGTTTGTTTTCACATTAATATGATTTTTTTTTTTTTGCAATATAACAATAGAAATGGAGGGAAAATGTGCTTAACTGTCCAGCAAATAATGTAACATATAAATAATGTCCGTAAACAATATAACAATGCAAACAAAGTAAATAAAAACAATATTATTAAATATAGACTTCTTTTTTCTATTCAAAACATAATCAAAATATAAATAAAAAAAATCACTTTAGATATAAAATGGTAATTAAAAATATTAAAAAATATATTTCTTTTGAATTTTGAGGTGCACAATTTTTCTAAGATTCACCCTAATATCTCTCTCTCTCTCTCTCATATATATATATTTATATATATAGAAAAAAAATGAAGACAAATGCATATTTCAGAACTGGGTGAAAGTCGTCCTTTTCTCATGAACCTCCAGATAGTCGGGTTCAAAGTGAAGCTTGGCTTTCAGCTCCCAGTATTCGCTCCTGTTGGGCTCGATGTAGACGGCGGCGGGCGTGGAGCAGTACACCATGGTCTGCTGGACCCTCTCCGGATTCAAGTACTGATGTCTCACATCAAAGTCTGCATGTGTGCCATGTTTACATGATAAATTACCCCGGTAAGAGGCCTGTTGGTCCCGGGCCAAGATATCCCGGTAAAAGTAGTTGTCGTCCAAGAGTGGAGAGTGTCTGTTGAGCGCGTCTGGCGTTCCCACGCTGAACTCGGAGCTTATCGCGGCGCTCCCAACGTCTTCATCCGAGTTGGATGCCAGGACTCTGTTGAGCTCTTCGAAGTCTCTGTAAGTCGTGCTTCCCTCGCTGTTCTTTGCCGTGCTGTCCATCGCAGGTGGGATGTACTCGTAGACGTGGCCCGCGGACGATCTAGACTTCGCCCTGTCGTTATAGATGGCGCTGGCGCTTACCGAAGCCAAGCGTTCGGACTTTCTCCGCCGCTTCATTATGACGGCAAACAGCCCGGCCGCCACGAACACAGACAATATAAAAAGCAGCAGCAAAGCGAGTATTAGAACGGAAAGTGGAACCGCGGGATACTGCGTGTCATAATCCAGAGCTGTTTCTAAGGTGATGGTACTTCCGGGAAAGGATTCCTCCGAGGGCGGCACAACGGAAGGATGAACGTTTGAGCTTTCAGGGCAGAGATGAGGAGCGCGAACGTACCGCACGTCCTCTCCCGAGAGCCTCGGCGGAGACTCGCAAACGACGGTGTTCACCACAGTGCCGGCGCCGAGCTGCTCCAGCCAGTTTTTCATCTCTAAAATGGGACACGAGCAATCCCAAGGGTTCTCAAACAGATCGATTTGCACCAGCGCCGTGAGTTCCTCGAGCACGCCGGCGACCGGAAGAGTTCGAAAGTGGTTGCTGCGCAGATTCAATCGAGCGAGGTTTAATCCGTCAAAGACGCCCGGCTGAAGAGTCTTGAGGAGGTTGTTGTTGAGGAACAGCAGCTGAAGGTTGGGAACCTGCTGAAAGGCTCCAACCGCGATCTCCCGGATGACGTTGTACTCCAAATACAGAAACTGCAAGCTCTGGAGGCCGTAGAACATATCCTCGGTGAGACGCTCGAGCAAGTTGCCGTTCAGGTACAGCCTCCTCAGATGAATGAGCTGTCCGAAGGTCCTGTCATGAATGATGGTGATGCGGTTGTTGCCCAAGTGGAGCAAGTCCAGTCCGGTCGCACCGTCGAAGTCTGAACTGCACACCGCGGAGATGTAGTTCCCGGTCAGGTACATCTTCTTGGGATTGTACGGCTTGGGATCGAGATCCGAGATGCTCTCGATTTTCCGCTCCTGGCAGTTAACGTTCAGCCCGAGGTCTGAGATCTGGAGGTTGCACGTGCACGCGTTCGGACAGTCGAGAGGAACGGGAGATTTGGTCTGGTAGGCCAACATCGGACCGTAATTCTGTGGCTTGCCGGAGGATGAGCGAGGAGTGGGTTTCACGCGGAGTTTTCCCGACAGACGGCTGCTTTTCGTGGAGCGCAGGATGGTGGAGGACGCGAAGCCCGCCGTTACCGTCGCCGGCGTGGTTTTGTAGAGGACCTCGCTGCCGTGAGCCGGTTCCGCGCGCATCTCGTATTCCGCGATGGCTCTGCGCGGGCACAGTTCCTGCTTGGAGATCTCGTCGAGGTCTCGGCCATGGAGTCGGAAGGGCGTTTCGCAAACCACGTCTCCGACTAAAGCCGTGTAGGATATGCTTTCAAGCCAGGTTTTCAGCGCGATGAGCTCGCAAGAACAATTCCACAGGTTTTCTTCGAGCTGTAACTCCACGATGTGACTCAAGTGCTCCAGAAGGCCATTATAGGGAAGCACTTTGAGCTGATTGCCTCTCAAGTCAAGATGAGTTAAAGGAACGTACTGAAAGATGTTGTTTGGCAGAGCAGAGAGCAAATTGTCGTTGAGGATGAGCACCTCTAAGTGACGTAAAACGCTCAAGGCTTTTGGTTCAACGTGGCTGATGTAATTATAGTCAATCTGCAGGTACTCCAGGCTTTCAAGACCCAGGAACGTTTCGTCCTTTAGTGCTTCAATTTTGTTATTGTTCAGATGCAGTCTCTTTAGTCCCTGGAGTCCATTAAACGCTCCAGCTTCAATCTCCGATATGTCATTGTTTCCTAGATGTAAGATGGTGAGTCCTTCATAATGAAGGAAATCGTTGAGCGAGACTTTCTTTAACAGATTCCCCGTGAGCAGAAGATGATATGCGGTGAAGTGTAAAGGTGTTACCTCTGACAGACTGTTAATTCCTCTGTTTTCACAGCCGGCTGTAAAAATCCCGTCTCTTTCCTCACAGACGCACAGGCCTGTACACATATCCCCATAAATGTCGAACATCTGAATTAGGCTGAAAAACGTGGCAAAAGATGATATGGCCAAAATCCACATATGCATGTTTATGGCGATGGATGGTGGTCGAGCAGAGATGTGTGCTGTCATCTGAGGAGAGAAAAATACAATCATCAACTGATTCATGCAACATAATATTAAACACTAAAAACTATTTAAGACAAACACAAGTACAGTCAGAGCATCCAAACTTGGTCAAATGCCTTCAGAAAATGACTAAAAAAACTAAAATGATTGTCATTCAGCTTATGTTGTGTATTGTTGACCCTACGCAGTTCCTTCAAATATTACTGCATTGCAATGTTTTGGTCTTTTTTTCTTTACTTCTGTGCAAACACAAAGCCGTATCGCCACCTGACGCAGAACTAAACGGTGTCTAGATTTGTCCGTCTCACATTATGGAAGGACCCAGTATAACTGTAGGCTAATCGCTGCCTTCTGAACATACATGCTGAAGCCAAAACAAGTGCTATGGAGGATGACATCTGTGTTACACGAGACAAACGCCAGCGCTTCTGCTCTGATTCAGTCATATGGGATGTTACAAGAGCAATAGATGGTCCACTAGTATGAAACAGATAGTATGGTCCAGCTAAAGATCATTTAGAGCCAGTAATTTCATAGAAGAATTGGCTAATTGCTTCAGCTTCGATGTGCATTCGCATTAGCTGAAAAAACACATAAATTGTGTGCAAATTAAGCTAAAGCAGCAGAATTTATGGCACTGTTGTTATTAATAATATCCCAATTATACAGCAAGTTTTTGGTCTTTTGCTGTACTTGCATGACTTGAAATATTGCTGCCAAATGGCTTTACCGAGATGCTGAAGTCATGACAGAAAGATCATAATTACGATTATAAACCATGAGTCTTCAGTTTTTTGTTGAGCATCAAGCGTAAAAGCGATTAATTGCATAATTAACTTGAGTTTCACGTTAATAATAGCCTATATAAATGAAGATTAATAATGTTACAGTATCCAGTATGCTGTATACAGTATACAGTATTACAGTATGCTGTAGAAATTAACCATTTTTCTTAGCTTTGAACTTATTTACATGTAAAACAATAAAATTATTTCAACTCATATCAATGTTTCATGAACAAATATTTCTGTAATTTGCAAGTATCCGTGATGACTCAAAACAGACCGTTCTCAGAACCAACGGCAAGGTTCTCTCAAAGTTATGAACAAATGTTCTTCCATTTCCTTCGCGTTTATTCGTCTACAGACGGCAGCGTTGTCAAAACGATCGCCGTTCACGCGGATCCGTGACTAAAAATGCTGTATTGCTGGCAGGCCAGTAGATGGCGATGTCACTTCGTGAAGAAACACTGTAATGAATTGCTGTAAAAATTACAGCATTATTTTACAGCCGCTGGCTGTTTTTTAATAATACAGCATATCGCTGTAAACTGCAATGCATTCTGGGGTCACGTGTTGGTTTGACTCAAATTTACAGAACATTGCTGTAAATTGACCCTTCATAATTTTAAAAAATACAGTTATTTACTGTAATCAGAGAATACAGGGAAATTCTGTAAATTAAATTACAGTAACACTACTGTAAAATTTACAGTAACTGGCTGGTAACCCTGCTGCCAGTATTATACTGTAAAATTTACAGTAATTTTTTAACAGTGAACACTAGACTGAACACGTAACACGCATGTGCATAACGTGTGTTTTTGTCGTGTCAAGTCTGCTGTTTTCCAAGGAATTGGGCTATTTTAACACGGTTTCCGCGGGTTGAAGCGACAACAAATAACATGATATTTATCCCCTGGAATGTCAATTTTACCATGGGATCCTCGACAAAATGCAGATCATCCGAAATGAGATTGAACTAGTTTTGAGTAGCAATTAGGTTTTGATGTGAAAACCTGCCAAACCTGCATGGAGACGATCTGGTACCGTTTGCGTTTTCAGGCAACGAAAATGCTGCTATTGTGTAAATGAACGGCCAAAACGTACAAAAATTACCGTTTTTAGCTGAAAACAGTGTCGTGTAAACAGTCTGAACAACTACAGTTGGACCAAAGGGTAGATAGTCTTTTCGGATTCAAATTAAACCTTTTTATGTAACTGACTTTAAAAAGTAATGACCAGTCTCGAAGAATAAACTAAAAAACTTGTAAAACCAGCCACTGATCTTTAATAACGTTCTGTAAACGTTACCACAAAAACGTTATTTATATATTGTTCATGCAACGGTTTAGCTGGACGTTCGTCTAACGTCTTTTAAACGTTTCTACTTGTATCAAAACATTCCGTTCGCATAATGTTTGCAAAATGTGACGCTGGAGCGTGTGACGGTTTATTTGAACAATAGCCAACAATACACTGATTATTTCTCTTTTATGCCAAACATTATTAAGATATCAAGTAAAGATCATGTTCTATGAAGATATTTAGTGCATTTCCTACTGTAAATATATCAAAAATAAATATGCATAGCTAAGGACTTTATCTGAACAACTTTAAAGGTGATTTTCTCAATATTTAGATCTTTTTGCACCATTTTTCCAGATTTTCAAATAGTTGAATCTCGACCACATATTGTCCGATCATAAGAACCCATTCATCACTGAAAGATTATGTGTTCAGCGCTCAGATGATGTAGAAACCTCAATTTCTACCAAAAAACTGGTTTTGTGCTCCAGGGTCACAAACAATAAAGCGGAACGTTGCCTTAATGTTTCAGCAAATCTTTTGGAAAAACAAGAAATTAAAAAAAAACAACGTTTTGAGCGCTGAGAACGTTCAGAAATAACGTTTCCATGACTTAATGGGAATATTATCAAAATCCCAAAGGAACATTTTTGTCAGCCAGTTGGTGGTTCGAATAAAATAAGTCCTTCATGGTTTTATGAATCGATAATGAACGAATGGCTGCTTTACCGCAGACTCACAGTAAATCTACAGTAATACCCTGATCTGATCTGATCTGGACTGGACTGATCTCATCTGATCTGATCTGATCTGGACTGATCTGATCTGGACTGATCTCATCTGATCTGATCAGATCTGGACTGGACTGATCTGATCTGGACTGATCTCATCTGATCTGATCTGATCTGGACTAGAGAAAAAGTTGAACGTCGTTAAACGTCTCTCGCGGGCGCGCGCACAGAACATGACGGATTCATGTCAGTGGATCTGACCCTGTTCGACAGATTGACGGGTCACGGTGGACGGACAGCAGACCTTCACTCACTCACAGCGATGAGTTTGCCAATAACTTACTGCAATCTATCGATGCCAAATAAGTCAAGACGATTCGCGAACAGTGCACGCGCATGCCATGAGTCTTACCCGCGGATGAGGACGAGCATGTCATCTGGAGAGAGGATGTCCGCGGACCCGCTGCTGTGTTCTCATGGCGACTCGAGCTCGCGCGGATCCAGTGCTGCTCCACGGGCGACCATTTCTCCACTGACATCACGAGCACGCGCTGCATCCTCAGATGTGGGAGGGGAGGAACGAAACACGGGCATATGATGATGATGATGATGATGATGATGAATGAAATCAAATAAATCATATTTATTCTATCAAACACTGTCAGGATCACTGAGAGGGAGAAACACACAGTATTTACATACTTGAGTCATAAATGTCATTGCATTAGTTCAGGAAATAAAAGTGTTTTCTCTAGGTTATGATGATTAAATGACAAATAGTTGATGTTCATTCAAATTACTATACTGAACGCTTTAGATTATTATATTTTTGTTTGGTACATCAAACCAGGCGTCGTTTATTTTTAAGGAAAGATTTGATTCAGAAGCGAATCAAAGTAAATCATGAGTATTCTGTGAGTAAACTGACTTTATGATCCACTATAATCAGCAGAAGAAGAACAGACGCTCGCTTTGGTTCGTCCTTCAGAACTCACCAGAACATTCTGCTGAAGTGAAGACGGGTTGAGTTCTGGTTCTGGTTCTGGAACGGGTCATACAATCATCACATGTGATGATCCACATCTGCAAACACAGAAACTGCTTCATATTCCCAGCGTGACACGTGCCGTCTCCCTGATCTGGAGTCAGATTTCAGTCTCAAGTGTAAAGCACTTCAGAAGGTGTTTTTTAAGCTTATGGTGATTTATAGAGGCATTATTCGTTCTTCTGAAACAGATTCCAGCACAGAAACAGGCTGAAAAAATCAATACTAACGTCTTCCCAAAATGGTTGTACAGAAAAATCCCCCCCAAAATATCATGTGTAGAAGATCAAACTGTCTGTCTGAATCCAAGCAGTAAATAAAGCAGAATGTTTCATTTATATGAGCCTCAAACACAAAACTCAATCATGAGCTCAAAAGATTAAAAAGATCGTTCACACAAAACTGAGAACAATCCCATGATTTCCTCACGCCATCGCAGACGAACACAATCTGAGATAGATTTAAAAATATCCTCAATCCTCCAGAACGCGTGTGAATGGGTGGCGAGATTTTGAAGCCAAAAATAAAGCATCCATCCATGATCAAAGTAATCCATTCGGCTCCACTGATGAGTTTTTGTGAGCAAAATATCCATATTTAATACTTTATAAATTCAAATAACTCCGTACGAGTGACCGTGACGCTGAGACGCTCTCAGAGAGTCTGTCAAACAAATCGAATCTCTCATCGAAATCCTCCGACATTTCTCTTTAAAAAATAATTCGTGACCGGTTTGTTTTGCTCTCTGTGTTCGTCGTCACTCTCTTCTGCCGCAAATCATATCGTACGCTTGTCCGCCGGAAGAGAGTTATTTGAATATATAAAGTTTTATACATGGATATTTCTCTTACTGTGACGATCAGGGCGGGCGAGAGCCGCGAGGGAACGGCGCAAGAGATAATGAGCAACACCTGCGCGCTACACCGGTCTCGTGTCTCTCACGGAGGAGCTCCGGAAGCATAAAAGAGGAGCGACGACAGTGAAGGACGAGAGAGACCTGGACTTTATGTTGTGTTTTATTTTGTATGTGTGTTCCTCACGGCGACTGCCACCCTTTTACTTTCGTTTTATTGTTTGTTTATTAATTTGATTAAAATGATGTTGAACGTTCACTTTCTTCCCGTTCTTAAGAACTGTGTTACACTTACAAACACACATTAACTCCCTGGAGCCGAATGGATTACTTTGATCATGCATGGACGCTTTATTTTTGGCTTCGAACCACGGCCCCTCTTTCACAACCGTTATAAACCTTGGAGGATTGAGGATATTTTTAAATACATCTCGTGTTCGTCAGAGAGAAGAAAGTCATCAACACCTGCGATGGCGAGAGGGACAGGAAATCACGGGATGGTTTTCATCTTTGTGTGAACGATCTCTTGAAGCTGGGAAACCAAGAGACTAGTTTTCCTCAAAGCTCTTGTATGAACTTTGTACCTTGTAAACACGACTTTGTTTTCAGGCAGAACGATAAAAAATTGATGATAATAAAGGCCGTTTCCCCATGAGACTCTGATTCGACAAGATGCAGATGGAGTTCATGAACAGAGATGGATTTATTTCTAGAGAGCAAAGACATCAAACAAGCACTTCAACAATATTAACTCAAACATTTATTAAAACACAGAAACCATCGCCTGCCAGGAGATTCTGGACCTGATTCAAGGAAGAACGAACACTTTTATTAATCGGCCAAATCAACGCAGTTATTTAATCCCGTGGCAGAAAACTGGCACACATACTGGAGTCAAAAAGTTTGTTTTGGATGGTATATATTATGCTCTTAGATCTGTCTTTATTTCTGCTTTCTCCAGGAAAAATCATGCTAATATTATCTCTCGGGATATTTCTAGTAGAAACGGGGAGGAACAGCAGAGTTTACTTGCGAATCTTCACAGGTGTGAGCGTCTGAGGAGCGTGAGAGAGCGAAGCTGCGCACGGTTTCACGAGTGAATTTACTGTAGGACGTCCCTTGAGCATCAGAGGTTTGAGCTGCTGAACATCTGCGGTCCTTCACATCTGTGCAGAATCTCTGGAGTCACACCTGTACGGTCACATGACCCCCCCCCCCTCACTTCCTGATGTTGCACGGCTAGAGCACAACAGAAACCGTTGTTTTCTCTTTCGAAGCCGCCGAACCGAGCAATAACCAATTAGATAAAATGAGATTGAAGCAAATTGTAATTATTGATGTTTTTATGTATTTAAAACAAACTCAGTTTATTACTATAGAGCGCAACAGTCGGTGCCGGAAGTAAAAATTTCCTCCAAAAAATTTAAACGATAACTTACAAACAAACTGTGAGCTATGAGTTTATTAATCATTAGTATTTTCTGTTGAATCTGCTTAGTTTTAAAATAATTGATTTTGTGGTGGAAAACTACATTACCCATGATGCTGTGCAGAAAATTCCACCAATCAGAGTCGAAACATGCAAAACGCTGCAAACGGTCTGTTTAGCTCCGCCCACTCCTGCCCAGCACTGCGAATGACGTAACAGAGCCAAAATATGATTTTGCAATAAACTTAAAATATATCGTCTTGCCTTTTAGTTTTATATCCCATCATCGTTTTTAATTTGATTATGCAGCGCTTCATGGGATTGTAGTTAAAGCATCTTTTATTTATAATCTTTTATAAAGCAAAGTTTGTAGTGATTCAGAGCTGGCTTCTGTCCTTTCAAAAATCCCTGTGGGAGAAACGAATGGAAAAAATACTTCCGGAACCGATGATGGTGAGAAAGTGGGCGGGACTAATGCATGACAGAAATCTGACAAATATGCATCACATTAAGTTTATTAGTTAGTTAAAACTGTGTGATCCAACGTTTATGTGCAGTTCAAACAAATGACTCTAAATGAATCTGTGACGGTTCTGTGACAGAGGAACGGGTCAGCGTTAGAATCAGTGAACGTCCACAGAAGCTCAGTGTCATGACTCTCCATCCGACACGCGTGTCGTTCCTCACATGGAAGCATCTGCTGCTTCGTCACAATGAATAATAATCTCCAAATCTGCAGTGCAGAGGGACTGAACGCTGAGAAACAACAAACCAATGAATGCGTCCAAGGACACGAGCCGGCTAATGTGTGCACGCCGTTTTTATCCTGTGCAAAGAGAAAAACTGAAATAATGGCAAGGCCACGTCTGCAAACGCTCGCTCAGAGAAACAGAAAAGAAAATATGCACAGATTTAAAAAAAATAAAAAGTATCAAAAGTCTGAATTATTACACAAACAGCAGTTCACACTTTATTTGACGGTGTCATTGTATAAATAACTATAAATTACATGCAACAAACCCTAAACCAGACGAATCCTAATTCTACATGTAGTTACTTAATATTAGTACATAAACGTATAATTACAGTGTAACAAAAACAGCTGAAAATAAAGTGTGACTCAGTTCTGCTCGTCAGCGTCACTTAATCCAACCGTCCGCCTCAGACATCCTACTAACTACAAGTAGCTACACCTCATTAGTGTTAGTAGACTGTGTTTAATATCTTAAAAAACATTATTATCAGACATCCTACTAACTACAAGTAGCTACACCTCATTAGTGTTAGTGGACTGTGAGGTCAGGGTTAGTAGAACTAGTTGACATGTAGTTACTTGTAGTCAGTAGAATGTCAGATAATAATGTTTTTTAAGAGATTAAACACAGTCCACTAACACTCCAATCACTTCTAGTTGACATGCAGTTGTAGTTACTTGTAGTTGGTAGAATATCTAAAGCGGACGATCAAAATAAAGTGTACGGCGAGCCGTTTTCACTTTTATTCATATTCAGGATATGAACTTGTGATTTCAACAATTACATTTCCACTAGTTAAAATAACTACTAGTAAGAAAGCCGTTTTAGATATCAACAATTCAATTTCCACTAGTAAAAACCAAAATTGTTGATATCTGTAATTGTATTTTCACTAGTGAAATCTCGCCATAGGCTGCCATTCAAACTCAATTGTTGATATCAAGAATTAATTTATTACTAGTTGAAATTCCAGTTTCACATCAGGAATACAATTCTTAGTAAAAAATCATCATTTTTGATATCAATAATTACATTGTTACTAGTTAAAATGTCTATTCTTGATATGAACAATTGAATTTCTACTAGTAAAATGTTCATTTCTGAAATCATGAATGTGATTGTTACTAGTAAGAAAGCCGTTTTAGATATCAGAAATTATATTTCCACTAGTAAAAACTATAATTGTTGAATTGTATTTGTACTAGTGAAATCTCGCCATATTCTGCCATTCAAATTCAATTCTTGACATCAACAATTAATTTCTACTAGTAAAAATGTTCATTTCTGATATCTAAAATGAATTCCTGATATCAATATAATTTCTGATATCTAAAACGGCTTTCTTACTAGTAAAAATCACATTCATGATATCAGAAATGAACATTTTTACTAGAAGAAATTCAATTGTTGATATCAAGAACAGACATTTTAACTAGTTGAAATCTAATTGTTGATATCAGAAATGAACATTTGTACAAGTGGAAATGTAATTGTTGAAATCTCAAGTTCATATCCTGAGAATGAATAAAAGTGGAAACGGTTTGCTATCAGTGTACAGTTACTTTCTACGAACTCCCTCGATCCAAACTGTGTCTGACTGACTGAAGCCAGAAGAGTTCTTCCTCAAAAGAGCTCAATCGGATCATGTGAACTGTATTTCCAGGCGGACTCTCTTCCGTCGCTCCCAATGGGAGTGGACCTGTCGATTCAGGCCAGCTCTGCCAGTTCTGGGGTCAGTGAAGCGGCGGTGCCGCCCGTTACTAGGCTCTCCTTGGCAAGTCTTCTATCACACTGCACACATTTACATTTCCAACACTTCACAGAACAATGCTTCCCAACCGAAGATGACCGAGAAAGAGACGTGAGTCATAATTGTTGGTCATTAGGCCCAAAACGCACTAAACATTCAACTCCAATCAGACTCAAAGCCAATCAGTGAAGACGCGTGGCGTTCGGAGCGAGACAGGAAGTGACAGTGAGCTCTGGGCTCGTTTGTCCAAGTGCATATTGGTGAAAAAAAGGTCAGCGATCTGTAGCTTCAGAGAGCGAGTGTGTAATTAATAGTGAGTGAACGAGAGGGAACAGCTGTGCAGAACAACATCCCTGCTTTATGATATTCACAATTACAGGAATTACATAACCGTACAGTCCAGAAGATCTCAACACACATTAGAAAAATAATCTTCTTTATTATTTATATTTGACTTTTTTTTGGTCAGTTATTAGTATTTTAAGCACAACGTCACTTCATTTGTCAGTAAACAAGACCTAAAATCTTCAAATGATTCTTGATTTAAGAACGTTTAGATGTGGAGGAACACAAAAGCAGCTCTATTCTTCTAATAGACTTTATATTGCATACTCTGATATTATGTTGACACGTGTCATAACTCATTTATGGCTGCACTACTGAAATGTTGACTAGGTGTTTCTTTTCCCTCTAAAATGGGTCATGCCTGCAAAAACAATGAGACACGGCAGTGATGTCCTCCTCGCCTCTCCTCATCCTCACCATATCCGCTAAACACATGACAGGAGATTTAAAAATAGGGTATTTCGTTCCTATTTATTGGACAGCAATAAAGCTAATCTGAGACGCATGTGAGATGCGTGAGCTCCCTCTGCTGGACACTCCAGAACAAACACATCAGCAGAAAACTGGAGAAACATCAAACATTGAACACAACAGCGTGTCAGAGCCTCGTTCGACATCACTCCCAGTGTTTATAGTGTGGATTGGGAGTCAGAAATAAAGCAGGAGTCACCGAACAACACGAGGAAATGAAATGATCCAGTTCTGCAGAAACTCTGTCACTCTCTGCTGACCCCTGCTGGACACCTCTGGAAACACCTTTCATGAAACAATTCTAAAGTTTTATTGAAAGTGTAATCGAATCATAAATAATAGGTGTTATTTTATAAAAGGGTTTTTATGGAGAGCTGGTGAATCAGGCCAATAAGAGACTGTGAACTAAAACTCTCCCGTTTTATTACACACACGCGTCAGCAAAAAGGCTACAGATTTATAACAGAGTTTAGTTGATGTGTTCACAGAGTTCGTCCACTGAAACTATATAATATATAGTTATAATAATATATAATAAACTATATAATATATATAAATATCAAACAGTTATGACGTAACTCGTTTACTGAAACACGTGACTCTGGCAGGATCACTCAACGGGTTCTGAACTTCTGAAGTTTTGAAAGTGTCCACGGCTAGAAACTAATAAAACAGCACATTCACACTCACGAAATCAAATACTTCACTACTAATTAGTATGTGAAAAACACGAGAATTTGAAAAACAGCAGGTGAAAAGTCTACAAGTTATGAAATACTTCCGGAAGCCCTAAGAGGCCATTCTTTTTTTTTTTTTTTTTGGTTGTTGTTGTCTTTTTTATATCTCGACATAAAAACATTTCTGTGTTGTTGTTTTTCTTTTCGTATTCTGTAGGTAAGAAAAATATTATGTTCTGAGAAAACCCCCTCGCTGCTGTTCCGGCTGTGAACGCGTGGTGGCAGTGTTGAGATGTGTTCAGTGAGCGGGAGAGGGAGTGAAGAAACGAGCTGTTTGTGTTTGTGCAGTCTTGTTTGGGTAGATTTGATCAGAACTGTAACTAGTTGCATTACTGTAACTAATGCAATTCCCTTGATAAGCTCTAATGTTGAGAATCGTGCAGTAATTCATCTGTTTCAGACTATCTAGGGCAGAGATTTACAGTATTTTGAGCCCTTCATCCATTTGTACTCATTATCATTGGGTATTATCAGTAATATTAATAAATGATGGTGTAAGTGAAAAACTTGAAGCAGGTTGAAAGATTAAGCAAGAGTTATTGGTTTAATCGGACGAGATGGAAATATGTATAAAGTGTTATAAATAAGTATAATAAGTGTTATAAATATGTATAAAGTGTTATAAATAAGTATAATAAGTGTTATAAATATGTATAAAGAGTTATAAATATGTATAATAAGTGTTATAAATATGTATAATAAGTGTTATAAATATGTATAATAAGTGTTATAAATATGTATAAAGTGTTATAAATAAGTATAATAAGTGTTATAAATATGTATAATAAGTGTTATAAATATGTATAAGTGTTATAAATATGTATAATAAGTGTTATAAATATGTATAATAAGTGTTATAAATATGTATAAAGTGTTATATGTATAAAGAGTTATAAATATGTATAAAGTGTTATAAATAAGTATTATAAGTGTTATAAATATGTATAAAGTGTTATAAATAAGTATAATAAGTGTTATAAATATGTATAAAGGGTTATAAATATGTATAAAGTGTTATAAATAAGTATAATAAGTGTTATAAATATGTATAAAGTGTTATAAATATGTATAAAGTGTTATAAATAGTATAATAAGTGTTATAAATATGTATAAAGTGTTATAAATATGTATAAAGTGTTATAAATATGTATAATAAGTGTTATAAATATGTATAAAGTGTTATAAACAAGTATAATAAGTGTTATAAATATGTATAAAGTGTTATAAATATGTATAAAGAGTTATAAATATGTATAATAAGTGTTATAAATATGTATAAAGTGTTATAAATAAGTATAATAAGTGTTATAAATAAGTATAATAAGTGTTATAAATATGTATAATGTGTTCTAAATATGTATAAAGTGTTATAAATTTGTATAAAGTGTTCTAAATATGTATAATAAGTGTTATGTATAAAGTGTTATAAATAAGTATAATAAGTGTTATAAATAAGTATAGTGTTATAAATAAGTATAATAAGTGTTATAAATATGTATAAAGTGTTATAAATATGTATAAAGTGTTATAAATAAGTATAATAAGTGTTATAAATATGTATAAAGTGTTATAAATAAGTATAATAAGTGTTATAAATAAGTATAATAAGTGTTATAAATAAGGATAAAGTGTTATAAATAAGGATAAAGTGTTATAAATAAGTATAAAGTGTTATAAACATGTATAAAGTGTTATAAATAAGTATAATAAGTGTTATAAATAAGTATAATAAGTGTTATAAATATGTATAAAGTGTTATAAATATGTATAAAGAGTTATAAATATGTATAATAAGTGTTATAAATATGTATAAAGTGTTATAAATAAGTATAATAAGTGTTATAAATATGTATAAAGTGTTATAAATATGTATAATGTGTTATAAATATGTATAAAGTGTTATAAATATGTATAATAAGTGTTATAAATATGTATAATAAGTGTTATAAATATGTATAAAGTGTTATAAATAAGTATAATAAGTGTTATAAATATGTATAAAGTGTTATAAATATGTATAATGTGTTATAAATATGTATAAAGTGTTATAAATATGTATAATAAGTGTTATAAATATGTATGATAAGTGTTATAAATATGTATAAAGTGTTATAAATAAGTATAATAAATGTTATAAATATGTATAAAGTGTTATAAATATGTATAATAAGTGTTATAAATATGTATGATAAGTGTTATAAATATGTATAAAGTGTTATAAATAAGTATAATAAGTGTTATAAATAAGTATAAAGTGTTATAAATATGTATAATGTGTTATAAATAAGTATAATAAATGTTATAAATATGTATAAAGTGTTATAAATAAGTATAATAAATGTTATAAATATGTATAAAGTGTTATAAATATGTATAATAAGTGTTATAAATATGTATGATAAGTGTTATAAATATGTATAAAGTGTTATAAATATGTATAAAGTGTTATAAATATGTATAAAGTGTTATAAATAAGTATAAAGTGTTATAAATATGTATAAAGTGTTATAAATATGTATAAAGTGTTATAAATAAGTATAATAAGTGTTATAAATATGTATAAAGTGTTATAAATATGTATAAAGTGTTATAAATATGTATAAAGTTATAAATATGTATAATAAGTGTTATAAATATGTATAAAGTGTTATAAATATGTATAATAAGTGTTATAAATATGTATAAAGTGTTATAAATAAGTATAATAAGTGTTATAAATATGTATAATAAGTGTTATAAATAAGTATAGTGTTATAAATAAGTATAATAAGTGTTATAAATATGTATAAAGTGTTATAAATATGTATAAAGTGTTATAAATATGTATAAAGTGTTATAAATAAGTATAATAAGTGTTATAAATATGTATAAAGTGTTATAAATATGTATAAAGTGTTATAAATAAGTATAATAAGTGTTATAAATAAGTATAATAAGTGTTATAAATATGTATAAAGTGTTATAAATAAGTATAAAGTGTTATAAATAAGTATAAAGTGTTATAAATATGTATAAAGTGTTATAAATAAGTATAATAAGTGTTATAAATATGTATAAAGTGTTATAAATATGTATAAAGAGTTATAAATATGTATAATAAGTGTTATAAATATGTATAAAGTGTTATAAATAAGTATAATAAGTGTTATAAATATGTATAAAGTGTTATAAATATGTATAATGTGTTATAAATATGTATAAAGTGTTATAAATATGTATAATAAGTGTTATAAATATGTATGATAAGTGTTATAAATATGTATAAAGTGTTATAAATAAGTATAATAAGTATTATAAATATGTATAAAGTGTTATAAATATGTATAATGTGTTATAAATATGTATAAAGTGTTATAAATATGTATAATAAGTGTTATAAATATGTATGATAAGTGTTATAAATAAGTATAATAAATGTTATAAATATGTATAAAGTGTTATAAATATGTATAATAAGTGTTATAAATATGTATGATAAGTGTTATAAATATGTATAAAGTGTTATAAATAAGTATAATAAGTGTTATAAATAAGTATAAAGTGTTATAAATATGTATAATGTGTTATAAATATGTATAGTGTTATAAATATGTATAATAAGTGTTATAAATATGTATAAAGTGTTATAAATATGTATAAAGTTATAAATATGTATAATAAGTGTTATAAATATGTATAATAAGTGTTATAAATATGTATAAAGTGTTATAAATATGTATAATAAGTGTTATAAATATGTATAGTGTTATAAATATGTATAAAGTGTTATAAATATGTATAAAGTTATAAATATGTATAATAAGTGTTATAAATATGTATAATAAGTGTTATAAATATGTATAAAGTGTTATAAATATGTATAAAGTGTTATAAATATGTATAAAGTTATAAATATGTATAATAAGTGTTATAAATATGTATAATGTGTTATAAATATGTATAAAGTGTTATAAATATGTATAATAAGTGTTATAAATATGTATAATAAGTGTTATAAATATGTATAATAAGTGTTATAAATATGTATAATAAGTGTTATAAATATGTATAATAAGTGTTATAAATATGTATAAGTGTTATAAATATGTATAAAGTGTTATAAATATGTATAAAGTGTTATAAATAAGTATAAGTGTTATAAATATGTATAAAGTGTTATAAATAAGTATAAAGTGTTATAAATATGTATAAAGTGTTATAAATATGTATAAAGTGTTATAAATAAGTATAAAGTGTTATAAATATGTATAAAGTGTTATAAATATGTATAAAGTGTTATAAATATGTATAAAAAGTGTTATAAATATGTATAAAGTGTTATAAATATGTATAAGTGTTATAAATATGTATAAAGTGTTATAAATAAGTATAAAGTGTTATAAATATGTATAAAGTGTTATAAATATGTATAATAAGTGTTATAAATATGCATAAAGTGTTATAAATATGTATAATAAGTGTTATAAATATGTATAAAGTGTTATAAATATGCATTCAGCCACATTATCTTTAGAATGAACGTGTGAAAGCACTCAAACGATGAGATGAAGTCCGTGTGTTTTACTGTGAAAGTGAAGCTGTGATCTGAGTTTACAAGGTTTAACAAAGCAAAAACTAAACCTTTCCTCCATTTCAGAAGAAAATATTCTGTTTTTAAAGCTCATTTTTCAGAAGAGACACACGAGCAGAAGATCAAGAGTGTGACTTTAACTGAAGTACACACTCCTGAGGCGTACGACAGCATGTGTTTCAGGATGTGAACGTCTGTGGAGAGCTGGATCTTCTGCAGAGATCCTCATGATCAGGAATATTTCAGGATCTGCTTTTGCTCCTTCATGAGAGGAAACTTTCATTATGAATTCAGCCTGTAATCCTGATTAAAAACGCCTTCGATAAACATCCGTCTGACCCGCTGTGACGGTCACTTCTGACTGGGTTTGCAGTTTTTATTATTGTTCTGTTATTCTCAACAAACACACTTTTTTGTTTCATTAACACTGTACAAACTCAAAACTCACATCTATGAAGCTGGAGTTACAAAAGTCCATCATTTTGGTGATTCAGTGGCGCAAAATCCTGTTTTTACTGAGAAAAACATTAAATACAAAAATATACAGGAAATATTTAAATGACGAGGGTCACTCTCAAATATATTTCCATCTGTATTACAGTAAAACACTGAAAAACTCTGTGGTGTTTTCCAGCACAAACATCTAAACATTCTTAAATCACTCACACACACACACACACACCTACACACACACACTCACACACACACACACACACACACACACTCACACACACACCTACACACACACACTCACACACACACACACACACACACACACACGCACACACACACTCACACACACACACTCACACACATACACACACTCACACACACACACTCACACACACACACACACACACACACACACACTCACACACACACACACACACTCACACACGCACACACACACTCACACACACACGCACACACACACTCACACACACACTCACACACATACACACACTCACACACATACACACACTCACACACACACACTCACACACACACACACACACACACTCACACACACACACTCACACACACACACACACACTCACACACACACACACACACACTCACACACACACACACACACACACACACACTCACACACACACACACACACTCACACACTCACACACACACGCACACACACACTCACACACACACACTCACACACTCACACACTCACTCAGTCACACACACACACACACACACACACACCTACACACACACACTCACACACACTCACACACACACACACACACTCACACGCACACACACACTCACACACACACACACACACACACACACACTCACACACACACTCACACACACACTCACACACACACTCTCACACACACACTCACACACACACGCACACACACACTCTCACACTCACACTCACACACATTCTCACACACACACACACACACACACACACAGATGTTTTACAGTGGACGAAGTTTTCTGTCAAATTAAAGTTAATTCCAGAGATGTTTCTCTTCTTCCCACTGCGTTTTGTTTATAAACATTCGCACAAATAATTGTGAAGTTAAAATGATACACAGATCATTGTGTGAATGTGTTTGATGTTCATAATCAAAGTGAAGAGACTCTGCTGCCCTCTGCTGTCCATCAGCGGTTCCACACGAGAGTAAAAGTTACTGCAAGTTGAGTTTGAAAACATTAGAGGAATATTGATGTTGCTTTGTTTGTAGTTTTAAAGCATTTACATTTTAAATCAATTGAATTAAATACACTCATAATTCTCATGTTTTCATAAAATTAATGAATCTTTTTTCAAAAAAAATTCTCATAAATATTGATAAAATATCTTTTCTTAGATCACACTGGTTTTTGCTGTAAAATTTAAAATAATTTCTCTTTTTTTTTTTTTAAATGAATAAAAAGGGGGTAAAGAAAGTAATAGCGCGGTAAAAACATGGTAACATTCAAAACTTTAGAAGAAGTTACTGATCAGTTACAATACGGTTTAGTTGAAAAATATGAAGTTACGACCGTTTTCTAAGCAAAAGGTGTAAAGAGTTTTAATGCATTAGGAGGGAAAATATTTACACATATTTTGTTTTAATATAAACATACAAACTCAAAACTATGGATCACGTCCATCACTGAGAAAAACATTATATACACAATCAACAGATATTCACTCAAACACACGTTCTCGAATTAAAGCAGAGAAACGCTTCCATCGGTGTGACGGGAAAGCAGCGCTGACTCCACATGGAAAGAGTTCGGCCTCTCTCTCGACCTCTGTGGAAAACCATAACCCACTTCATGTGGTATTGATCGCTCAGTGCGGCTGCCCTTCATATCCGATCGGAAATCTGTCATATACGATCAGCTGAGCGACGGAAAACATCCCTTCAGGCCGAAGAGAAATGAAGGAATCTTCTCCTGATTTATTCATTTCTTCTGAAACTCACACTGACGAACGAAGATGTTCTGGAGCTACAGAACCTTCAGTGTAATCCTGCAGGATCCGGACATGGAAAAGATCCGGCAAAGGACGTTTATTCCAGATGGATGACACAAATTATGGATTTTTTCTTTGACTTTTTATTCAAAGGCAACAGAAACTAAACTAGAACAGTGTTTATTTCATCGCTTTAAGTTATAGTTTTACTGGAAAGTACTATTACAAAATTTCACGCTCAAAGTGTCATCTTGTTTTCTAATGAAATATGGATCAAAATGAAGTGAGTTTGTGCTTAAAACACTGAAAATATCTGTTAATGGAGTCTGAAAAATGAACGTCATTCAAAGGGAAAATAAGAGGATATATTCGTTTGTTTTAAGCACAAACTCACTTCATTTGAAGCACTTTTTCCGTCTCAGTCATTGCAGAAATGTTGAGCGTGATGAATGTAGATGTTTGTGCTGGAGCAGAGCATCTTCAGAGGTCATAATCTGTGATGAAGGCCATATAATCTCTCGCACAAGCGCTTTAACGCCACTAATGTGCCTGATTGTGTCTTTTAAAGCCTCATTCTTAACGCGTTATTGTGAAGACGCTTCCTGCCAGCTAATCCAGAACCGGCCATGTGTTCGCAATAATCGGACTTAACTTAATGTGTCTGCATCGTCACATGATTCTTCTGCAGTTAATCCAGCGGAGAAAGAGACGCTCGCCGAGATCCGCCAACAAAACACACTTTATTTGGGTCACTGAGGTGAGAAAATTATATACAGACTTAACAACTTCATAAGAGGATCAAATATAGACGTGTCATATTCATCACATTTCAGAAGAAGAAACTTGGTGACACTTTACAATAAGGTTCATTAGTTAACATGAACTAATAATGAGCTGCACTTGAACAGCATTTATTAATCTTTGTTAATGTTAATTTCAACATTTACTAATCCATTATTACAATCTTGTTAACATTAGTTAATGCACTGTGAACTAACATGAACAAACAATGAACAACTGTTTCATTAACTAACGTTGACCAAGATTATAAATACAGTAATAATGTGTTGATCGTGGTTAGTTCATGTTAGTTAATACATTAACTAGTGCTTAACTAATGAACCTTATTGTAAAGTGTTGCCAGTAACTTTAGACAGGAGTATATTTAAAAGCATTTTTACTCATAAACTAAACTATATTTCAGATGAAAATATAAATATGTGGGAATAAACAGCATCAAATTCTCTTATTTTTAGTTTTAATAAAAACATACAAACTCATAACGAACAACATCCATGACAGAAACTGAACTGGATTATGCAGAAAGTCAGTGACACAAAAACAGTGAGAAAAACATTATATACAAAATATACAAATATTTAAATTACACGAGCCGCTCTCAAATACACTTTCTTAAATTAAAAAAGAGTTTGTGTCTCGTTTCCAGCACAAACATCCAAACGCTCTTAAATCAACATCCATTTACTGGAGAAACGACTGAAGAAAATTCATCAAGATGAAGTGAGTTTGTGCTTAAAATGAGAACAAAAACCCACCAATGATCTCGTTTATTCTGTAAATGGAGTTTATTTTCTGATTCTGGCGGGTGTTTGTTCTTGTTTGAAGCACAAACTCTCTTCATTCTGATCAGTTTTGATGGTCTCGGCCGGTTCTGCTCAGCGAATCCGATTGGAGTCTAAAAGGTGGTGGCGACTTCCGACGCAGCGGCGAGCTGGAGCGTTTGGGTTCGCTCCTCGACCCCCGTCCTCATCCTCCTCACCTGATGGGCGGAGTATGACGGAAGAGTTCCCGTCCGGGAGAACGTCTGCATGGCGCTCCGTCCGTTCAGCGTGTTCCCGTGACCTTCTCTCCAGGAATGGGAAGTGAGATGTGTGGAGTTGTAGACGGGAGAGAATCCGATGGTGTAGGCGCTGCCGGGAGGAACGTGGAGGTTACGGGTCTGTATCACGTGACCGCCGCTCTTCCAGTCTCCTGCGGCGCCGAGGAAACCTGGAACAGGAAAACACACACGTTACTCATTTCTTACTCATTTTAAGTGCATGTCATGTTAATAGATGAAGTCTCATGGTGATCATGAGTGGACGCACCTCTGGCCAGCGGCTGAAAGGTGGTCAGGCCTCTCTTCAGAGCCGCGCCGCTGCTGTCCGAGTCGCTGTCGTTGAAGTCACTGTCTCCTTTGCCGCTGTCCTTCACGCTCAGCTGATCCGTGTTGCTCGTGCCACTGCCAATACAGTCACATCCGTCACTCCATCTGATTATTGATATTCTATTGCTGAACAAAATACTGTATTCACTGAGACATGAATAATGTGACCTACTGTAAAAGAGTCCGTTTACACACTAAACACGTTTATTTGTGTTTCAGATATGGTTTTCAGAACTGTACAAGAACTCTTTTCATTTAAACACGGATGTTTTAGAATTTTGAAATGCAGGATAAAGAGATTTTTCACTATTTCTTTGGTGAGAGTCTGTGGTCACGTGATCAGAATCATGTTCATTTGTCACTCAGATCATTATGCGGATGAAATCATTTTAATATAGTCATTTTTAAATTAAACAATTAATCATTTAAGATGGTAATTTTAATAGTTTTAATCAGGGATGCACGATATCAATCTTATCCAGAACCGATAACTGATCATTCTTTCTATTTGAAAGCCAATATAACGGCCAATAAATCTAAATCCAAATTTTATATCATTTTTGAGAGCCTGAATCGTCTCTCCAATGAAATTCGTGTCTCAAACACACAATTATAATGTTTTTATATTATTATTATGTAGCCTATATGACAGACTTGTGCTGTACTTAACTGTATTTTCTCTTTTGAAGTGATTTTAAATCATATTTAATGCAATTTAAAACCATAATAGTGAACAGTGAGTGTAATAATACATTATTTATCAGATTTAATTTATCGGGCTGATAGCGATAACATTAAAAATGATCATACATCGACTGATATGGTGGCCGATATATCGTGCATTCATAGTTTTAATAATATTTTTTTTATTATTAAATCAGAAAAATGCTAAATAAAAGCATTTTCACAAACAGTCTCAATATTTTAGCAAAAAATTTTATGGCAAAAAATGCTTTTCTTACTTGGTATTTTTGTCTTGTTTCCAGTCAGAATATCTAAATATTCTTAAATCAAGATGCTTTTTATAAACAAGAAAATGACATAAAATATTTAGTCTTGTTTCCTGGGGGAGAAAATCTACATTAAGTGCGTTTTGCTTGTTTTCTGTTTGCATTGAGATGATTCTTCTCACTCCATTGGCAGATCATTGTTCTAGTTTTAAGCAAAACACACTTGATTTAGATTTTTTTTTCTCCAGGAAAAAAGACTAAATATCTTGTCATTTTTTGAAATAAGACAAAAATACACTTTTTTTTGCAGTGCTCGAGTATTTTTTAAATTATAATTAAAGTCAAGCAATTGAGATGGAAATCGGCAAATACAGTAAAAACATTCTTACCTCCTTTGCAGACAGTATTTTTCATCTTGCCATAAAAAGGTTTGCTCAAAAGGTTTGCATGGCAGGAAGAGCTACGAAAACAAAAGCTTACAGTTCATTCACTGATTTAGACATGATTGTGCATCATCAAAACAGCAGAATGTTTTTAGGAAAAAAAAAATCACTCACCTTTTCCTCAAAATCCAGGCTCTTGTCTTCATACAGACAGGGCTGCATTGAATCGCTCTCATTTCTGAGGAAGGCATTAGCGCCGCCGTAAATGTTCGAGCCGGCGGTGCTGTTCTTGGACAGAGGAGTTGATCCGTACAGCCCGTCTCTCCCGAAGTTCCTCCGTCTGCGTTTGATCACGCAAGTCACGGTGAGGACGGCGATCGCCACCAGTAGCAGCACACAGCTTCCGGAGAAGCCGACGATCACCGCGGTCCAGACGTCAAACTCCTGAGTCTCCTCATCCTTCGATCGCAGTAAAATAACCACCTGGTCCTCCTGCGCCGCGGTGTCCGTCACCACAAACCGGACGGTCGCGAGGCTAGAGAGCGGCTCTCTGCCGCCGTCGACAACAGAAACTATGATCTGCAGGACGTCTCCGCAGGACGCGGCGAGTCTTCGCTTCAGGGCGATTTCGCCGGTCTTTCTGTCCATGGAAAAAAGCTGCGCTTCGTCTTCTAGGATGTGAAAACTGAGCTCGCCGTTGACGCCGCTGTCCTCGTCCTGAGCGGTGACTCGCAACGCCAAATAACCAGCCTGAGCGTTGAGGGGAATGGGAACGTCGGCAGAATCGTTCCGCAACACGGGATACGTAAAATACGGGAAGTTGTCGTTCTCGTCCACCACACGGATCTGTATCAAGGTGGTGCCGGATAACGGCGGGAAACCTTTATCGGTGGCCTTGACGGCGAACTCGACTTCTCTCAGAGTCTCGAAATTGAAGGATCTCAGCGTGTACAAAGAGCCGGAGTGAGGGTCCACGGACACAAAGGTGGATATCGGAGAACCGTCCGGAGTTTTGCTGTCGATTAAACTGTAGGAGACCTTCCCGTTTTTTCCAAAGTCAAGATCTCGTGCGACCACCGTCGTCATGTACGAGCCGGGAATGTTGTTTTCGATTACGGAGACGTCGTACGTGGCTTTGCTAAACGTCGGGGCGTTGTCGTTCTCGTCCGTGATGCGGATCGTATAATGTTTGATGGTTTTAAAAGGCGGCGTTCCCAGATCCTCAGCGATCACAGTGAGGTTGTACTCTGAAATGGCTTCTCTGTCCAACGTTGCGGTGGTGACGATCATGAAGGTGTCGCTGTAGGCTTGTTGCAACTTAAAATGCTCGTGTCCTTCCAGAGCGGTGCGGACGTAACCGTTGGGACCCGAGTCTCCGTCGGAGGTGCTGATCAGCGCCACGAAACTCTCTTCGGCCGCGGCCTCGGTGATGAACGCGACTCCGTCGCTGGTGGAAGTCATCGGTTTGATGCTGATCTCCGGCGCGTTATCGTTCACGTCGAGGATGTCGACAACCGCCCGACACGTAGACGAAACGGAATTGGAGCCGAGATCGGAGGCCTGAATGTGCAACTCGTACGACTTCTTGCTCTCGTAGTCGACCGCGTCTCGGAGGGTCACTTCTCCCGTGATGAGGTCGATCTGGAAAACACGCGTGACGTCCGTCGGGGAGCCTTCCACGAACCCGTAGACGACTTCTCCGTTGATGCCGGCGTCGGGGTCGAAAGCGTGCACCTTCAGCACACGGGATCCGACGGGCGAATCTTCGCTGAGCTCGACTTTGAGCGAGTTGTGTTCAAACGTGGGGCGGTTGTCGTTGAAGTCCAGCACTCGGATGAAAACGGTGGTCGAGCCGGATTTCACCGGACTCCCGCCGTCGGTCGCGGTCACCTCGATGGTGTAAAACTCTTCCGTCTCGCGGTCGAGCGTTTTGGTCAACACGAGCTCCGCAGACTTTGCTCCATCCTCACGAGTGCTGACTTCAACAACAAAGTGGTTGGTTTGTGAGATATGGTAGCTCTGAACGTAGTTGTCTCCAACATCGAGGTCCACGGCGACGTCCAGAGGGAACCGAGAGTTCAGAGGCGCGTCTTCTGATATATCCAAATGCGTCTCGTTGCGTGTGAACTGCGGCGAATGATCATTAATGTCTTTCACCTCGATCTCCACGTGGATGAGCTGAAATTTCTCCTTTGAAAAGGCGACGACGTCAAAAGTTATGAGACACTGCGGCGATCGGTGGCACAGCTGCTCTCGGTCAATGACTTCTCCAACCGTTAGCAGCCCGTCCACCTGCCTCATGTGGATGATGGAGTTTGTCTTCTGAATGAACTTGAATGATGTCTCGGGATCCTCCGCTGGGTCTATTTTCAAGTCTTGTGAAAGGTTTCCGATCTCCGTTCCAGGTGAATCCTCCTCAAATGTGAAGTACTTCGTTGTTGTGCAGCCGCCGTTGCAAATCATGCAGAGAAGCAGGAAATAACTCCAGCAGAACTTCATGTTGGCAAACAAAAAAGGGCAACACTTGAAAAGAAATGTGAGAATAAAAGCTCTTCATTGGGCTCCTGCTTGACTCTGGTGTTTCCAGCTCCCACCTATCAGATATAGGTCATGGTATATGCAAATGAGGTCATCTCCTGACCAATGAACACTCACAGCACTCCTAAAAGCCCCTGCTATGGCTCTCTATTGGGTCACAGCTGTTTCACACCCAGCCTGTGGGAGATCCCAATAAACAATCCTCTATTGTTTCACATCAGACACTCACTGCAGTCAAAAGTTTAGACACACTTGACTGAATTTGTGTTTTTCCCCCCTGCTTAAATGCATGAAATTTGATTTGTAGACAAAGGCAAGTTAAAACTAGTTGAGTTTGAGATGCTACACTAAAATACAATATATGAAAATAAAATGGACATTTCCATGTTTTATGGGGACATTTCATAGATTTCATTTAATTCAAACTACATATTCCCTTTCCTGATACAAACATCTCAGAAAACTTTCTGCATTTTAAAATTTTCAATAAACATCACTGAGTGGGACATTTTGTCCCATTAACATGGGTTTACCAAGACCACACACGCACACACACAGAGACACACACACACCTACTCACACACACACACACACACACACACACACGCACGCACACACACAGAGACACACACACACACACACACACACCTACTCACACACACACACACACACACACACGCACACACACACACACACGCACACACACAGAGACACACACACAGAGACACACACACACCTACTCACACACACACACACACACACACACACACACACACGCACACACACAGAGACACACACACACACACAGAGACACACACACACCTACTCACACACACACACACACACACACACACACACACGCACTCACACAAACACACGCACTCACACTCACACTCAAATCTTAGAATCAGTAAAACTTCAGGAAGGACTTGATCAAAAGACACAGTAAAACTTTTATTCTATAAATTTCTATATTAGTTCTTTTGAACTTTCTATTCATCAAAGAATCCTGAAAAATAAAATGCATGACGATTTCCACAAAAATATGATTTTCATCACTGATAATAATCATAAATGTTTGTTGATCATCAAATCATCATATCAGAATGATTTCTGAAGGATCATGTGACTCTGAAGACTGGAGTAATGATGCTGAACATTCAGGAATAAATTACACTGTACTATATATTCACATAGAAAACACATGATTTACATTAGAATAATATTTTGTGATTTTTACTGTATTTTTGATCAAATAAATTCAGCTTTGATCACAAAAATAAATTGCACTTAACTACATATTCACATAGAAAACAGATGATTTATAATAATATTTCACAACATTACCGTTCACTTGTAATCTTTGCACTAACATGTTTTGTAATGTTTTCAAAGTTTTGTTTCGCTCCTGTGATGCACTTTTCCATCAATCGATGTGAGAAACCGTTAGCGAGCATACAGATGTAATGCAGTAATGGTTTGTTTTCTGAACTCTTCTCTTAATTATTGGCTGAGATAAAGGTAATGAGGGTGTATCGATCGGTGGTCAGATGAAGGTGTTAACCCTTGAGGAGCGAGTCCTTCTCCACGAGGCCATTTGGGCAGTGAGGTGTGAAATGTGGCACACGCTCAAATGTCTGACCGGCTTTTCTCAGGCCCAAACAAATGCAGACCATTTGACAAACGTTTCTGATCCACGTCTGTCTGGAATAATTCAATCAAAGCAATAGCTCTGTCTGAGAATATAATCTGGCTGTTTGCTGAACTCCCGGGCTCATGTGTGTAAAGCATATGGAGTCTGAAGTGTTGATATATTATTATCAGATTAATGAAACACAAAAGGATGAGAGTAATCTGAGTTAAGCAGCGTCTGATCTCTGCAGGAAACATGACTGTGATCAGACACCGAACCGTCTGAACTCGCCCCGCAGGATCCGTCACTCGCGGTATAAGCTTTCCTCTAATGTTCACATGTGTAATGTTGTGTGTTTATTATGTACACATGCTGTAAATTGTGCATCTTACACTGCTGGGTTAAAAACAACCCAAGTTGGGTTGAAAAAATGGTTAAATGTCTGTCCAACCTGTTTAACTCAATCACTGACTGCTCACTTAACATGAACTTTATTATCAAGTGTAATGAATACTAATTAATCAATAATTCAGCAATAATCATTTATTAAACTGTTATTAATAATGTTCATCTTTTGATTATTATTGTTGCCTCTAGTAATTATGAGTCTGATTTTTAATTTCCAACATATTTTGGTTCATTTTAATCCAGACAGTCATTCATAATCAATAGTTGAGTTAATAAAAGCATGTTGATCAAACATTAACCCAACCAGTGGATTAAAACGACCCAATCACTGCATTTGTCCATTTTCAACCCAACTTGGGTTGTTTTTAACTCAGCATTTTTTAGAATATTTATCATTTTCTGTCCATCCATATCTACCCGTCTATCCATCCCTCCACCTATCTATCTCTTGCTTTGTCTATCAATCTATTCATCTATCTATCTATCCAACTATTGTTTTGCCTATCTATCTATCTATCTATCTATCTATCCATCCATCTATCTACCCATCCATCCATCGCTTTGATCGATCTATCTATCCATCCATCCCTCCATCTATGTATTGTTTTGCCAATCTATCTATCTATCAATCAATCTATCTATCTATCTATCCATCTACTTATCCATCCATCACTTTGATCGATCTATCTATCCATCCATCCCTCCATCTATGTATTGTATCTATCTATCTATCCATCCATCTACTTATCCATCCATCGCTTTGTCTGTCTATCTATGCATCTATCCATCGCTTTGATCTATCCATCCATCCATCCCTCCATCTATGTATTGTTTTGCCTATCCATCCATCACTTTGCTCTGTCTGTCTATGCATCTATCTATCCATCCATCCATCTTTTGGCTATCCATCCATCCATCGCTTTGTCTATCCATCTATCCATCTATCCATCCATCCATCGCTTTGTATGTCTATCTATGCATCTATCCATCCATCCATCCATCCATCCATCCATTTTTTGTCTATCCATTCATCCATCGCTTTGTCTATCCATCCATCCATCTATGTATTATTTTGCCTATCCATCCATCCATCGCTTTGTCTATCTATCTATCCATCCATCTATGTATTATTTTGTCTATCCATCCATCGCTTTGTCTATCCATCCATCCATCCATCCATCCATCCATTTTTTGTCTATCCATCCATCCATCGCTTTGTCTATGCATCTATCCATCTATGTATTATTTTGTCTATCCATCCATCGCTTTGTCTATCCATCCATCCATCCATCCATCCATTTTTTGTCTATCCATCCATCCATCGCTTTGTCTATGCATCTATCCATCTATGTATTATTTTGCCTATCCATCCATCACTTTGCTCTGTCTATGCATCTATCCATCCATCCATCCATCCATCCCTCAATCGCATCATCCCTCTTTCAATGCATCAAATTCATTTTTAAATCACACTGATTTTGTTCTGAATGAAGGACGATCATCAGATCTTGTTTGTGTCTGTCACACACGTGATTCCCCGGGACTCAGAGTTTAGCACCTCACGGTGAAGGTCAAGTGTCTAAATCCTGGATTTGACGCCGTTTGACAGTTCACGCGAGCCAATTACAGAAAATTAGTTGTTTGCTGCAAAGAGGCTTATAAAATTCCTCTGAAGCTCTGCGGTTCATCTCAGACGCATCTGTCATGTTTGAGTGAGGTGTTGAGCTCAAATCACTAACAAGGAATAAAGCTGTGATGATTCAGGAGCAGTTTCAATGCCAATACACACACGGACCTCAGAGACGTGTCGGAGCTTGAGAAAGAGCAAAAGAAAAGCGGTTACCCCTAATGGTTATTGTTCTTGTTGTTAACGTCTGATGACAGCTCGTTCTCAGGATTAGACTGATAGTGTTTGCCAGTAAGAAGTGTGATTAAAGGAAGATCACAGCCTGATTAAGACGTGTTTGGTGAGCATAAGAGTATTACTGAGTGCTAACGAGCCAGGCCATCTGTTGTGCTATTAAGATGTTTAACTGTAATCACGATGAGGAGCGCTTTGGCAGGAGAAGCTCCGGCTTCACTTGCTTTTGCAATATGTCTTATAGTTTCAAGGTCTTGTCTGATATATTTGCATTCGTACAGAGAACGTACTAAAATAAGACGGGCTGTGAACGACAGGAAAACACTTTCAATGTGCCGTTTGTGGAAAGGTAAAAATTCTGGGAGATATGAACTTGCAATTCTGACTTTTCTCAATATTGTGAGTTTATATCTCATAATTCTGACTTTATATCACACAATTCTGAGGGAAAAAGTCAGAATTGTGAGATAAAAACTTTTTTTGTGTTTGTTTCACACTTATTAGTATTTCAAAGTATTCTAAAGTATTTAGATTAAGTTACTAAACTTGAGTAATGTAACGAAATACGTTACAAATGACTTTTTAAAGCATGTATTTTTGTTGCTTTAATACATACTAAAATAAGACGGCATGCTGGGCTGTGAATGAGAGGAAAACACTTTCAATGTGCCGTTTGTGGAAAGTTAAATTCTGCATAGTCGCATGCTTGATTATAATTTAATTCGTCGCGTGTGGAAACTCAGTGTGTCTCTGTGCATTTCTTGCTGTTGTTTCAGTGTTTTCACCACGTGTTGCTCTTGAAAGCATTTGTACACACAACAGCAAATGGAAACACGTGTTCAGACACAAAATGCATGTTTGGTTTGTTGTGATCAGCCTAGGATCCAAATTGTAGAGAGCAAAAGGGTGTGTGTGTGTGTGTGTGTGAGTGGCGAGCAGCTGTGGGAGTGTGAGTGTGTGTGTGTGTGTGAGTGTGTGTGAGCGGCGAGCAGCTGTGTGAGTGTGTGTGTTCACACCTTCAGCGCCGCAGACACAGACACGACACCTCCACACACCTTTACACCGCTTCAGGAGGTCCATGTGAACATTTAAAGTTTAAACAACAACATTTAAGTGTCTTGATTGGTTACCTATAGAAAGTAGACTAGATTATATTAAATTAAAAATGGTATATAAGATTATTATAATAGAGCTCCTTCATATCTTAATGCACTTTTTTTAAGGGTAAATGAGCTCCATTGTTATAAAACTAGGCAAAGTCTGATGGATATTACGTCGTGTCGTTTTAAAACTATGTATGTTCGTAGATCTTTTAGATATTCTGGGGCACTTTTGTGGAATAAATTACCCCTGGATATTAAAAGGTACTTCGAATATGGTTCGTTTTAGTTTAAAAGCTAAAAATTGGCTCTTAAGTAGGTTGTTTTGTTGATGAATTTGTATAATGTACGTTATTTATGATTGTAAATCTCTGTAAATGTGGAATTTTATTGTAATTTTTGTATTATAATGCAGTGTACCTGTTACCGGGAGTTTGTGGACCACAATGGAAACAAGTTTTATCTTAAACTTTATTGTGTTATCCTTGACGAATCGAGTGCATTCGCTACTTTTTTGTCAAATAAAATGAAATGAAAAATGAAATTTTCAGATAACGGTTGTATTATTGTCTTAATTTCGCTCAAGATCCCTCGTGTGTTCAGTGATAAATCAGCTTTCTGCCATTTAAAAGTTACTTGAAAATTTAATTTCAATCCTGAAAGGATCATCAACCAAATTTCAAAAACATCTCCAGCTCAAATATTTGATTAATATTTTTTCTGTAGAACGACAAACATAAATAGTGATGAAAGACAAAATATGAAATGTTTTGATTGGTAGATCTATTAGTAAAATCTGTTGACTTTATCAATCTTTATGTCATTTCATGTCAACAGTGGCAGATTAAAAACGGAAAAAGCATTTCTTGTATGTTTGTCGTGACTGTAACTCAAGAAGAGTTAAAGAGATCTGAACATCCTTCTAGATTCTGATTCTTAACAAACGTCCCGGTTGCACTTTATTTTACAGTACGTACACTTGCACTTAAATACACTATATTAAGACATTTCAGGTTAATATAAGGCAGTGTTTCTCAAACTTTTTCAGCCCAAGGATCACTTTATCTTGTAATTTTTTTCTGAGGTCCACCGAACAGAATCCACTCCAACACGCCCAAAAACAACAAAATAGGGAGGATCAACTAAATTTAAGTTTAATATGCAATCGTTTCAAGTCAAAAACTAATTATTCAAACACAAATGCAATGATATGATCCATTTTTTCGTTATTAAAACACACTGACGTGATCCGGTGCGGGTGAAGAGCTAGTTCAGGTCATCTTTTCACGGACCTCTAGGGGGCGACGGACCACACTTTAACAATTACTGATATAAGGCAACTGCTTGTGTTAAGGTTAGGGTTAACACACAGTTATTACCCAGATATTGTCATTACTATAATAAGTTGATCGTTTGGGGAACTGGACTGTAAAATAAAGTGCTTCCGTCTTTCCTTTTGATTTCTTCATTTTTGCTTCAACCCCAGAGACGTGGAGTTCTCCATGACTAAACTGACCGACGGTACACATTTACAGTGGTCAGAACACAGATTTGGGTCACTTTGTGTATAGATGATACTTTTTTCTTTTAAAGAGGAAGATCTGAAGAACAAATAATGTTGAAACTGGAACTTTATCTCGTGTTTTTCCATCAACTCAATCCCACAGAACATTCCTTTTCCGAAGTTGTCATGCCTGTAACTCCAAAAGTGTTCAAGATATCTTAATATCCTTCTAGATTCTCATACTTAGTAAACTTTTCTTTTGTAATCTTCATTTTCACAGCTCTATAGTTCAGTCTCATAGATTTGTGGATCTCAAAGCAGCTCCAGGTTCAGTGATGGAAAACCAAATGTGGCTCACTTTACCCACAGCTGATGCTTCCTGTATGTAGAGAGGAATGAGTGAAGAATAAATAATATTAAAAGCAGAAATGTATCGTTTCCCTCGAACAAAAGAACTTCATACATCAGAACTCTGAGCACTGAAACTGCACTGAAAATGAAGTCGAGGCACATTAACTTCCTCTCAAAACTGTATTGATAAGAACTATATTTGAATCAGTTTCAGGGATATTTGGAAGATTTTGTTCATTTTATCAGTTTCTGAAGTTACAGAGATGAAATACACCGTATCGTAACTTCACGTTCCCACATTGACATCCTTATATCTGCGAGACTGAACCATCGAGGGCCTTTAAAATGAAGAAACCGAGAGGAAAGTTAGTTAAGAATCAGAATCTAGAAGGATATTAAGAGATCTTTAATACAGTCATGATTAAACATGAGGAATAAAACACAGGAAGTGCTTTTCTCACGTTTGAACGCTCACTGAACCAGAGCTTGATACAGTCAACAGATTTCACTAATATAAATAATATAATGACGCTCCATCTTTATAATATAAAGTTTGATCTTCCTCTACAAAACAGTCACTACTCAGTAAATATACATCTGTGACATTTAATATTTTGGCTTTCATCACTATTAAAATATTAACAAAATTCTGAGCGGTTGATTTGACACAGAATGAACCTGGAAAAGACGAGGAAATATAAACTGATTAAACCCCCTTAAATTGAATTTAACTTGCTTTAACTTTTGTTAAGTTTTTTCTAGTAATATTCTCCTTTCATAATAATACTTCATATCAATATTGAAACCAGTTGTGCTCCTTACTTAAATTTATACTTTTATTCATCAAGGACTCATTAAACTGATCAAAACTAAAGACATTTATAATGTTTATAATGTATTTTTGATCAAATAAATTCAGCTTTGATCACAGGAATAAATTACACTGTACTATATATTATCAGGGTTGAGGAGTAACGAAACACAAGTAACTTAGTGACGTATTTAAAATACAAACTTTGAGTCACTGTATTTCATTACAGTTTCATTTTAAATGGGTGGTAATCAGATTACAGTTACATCTGAAAAGTGTTTTAGATTACCAAAGTGATTACTTTGAGTTTTAATGTCATTTAATCAGCGATTGATGATTCTCTGACTCTGACCGTCTGAAAAAGCATCATTTCTGCTCATTAGTTTCATACTCCTTGCAGAATATGCAGCATTTTAATAATTTTAACAAAATAAGAGGCATCATAAAAATTATATTTTTATTTATTACTGTCCTGAATAAGCTATTTCACAGAACAGATGACTGAATCTATAAAAATTGCTCCATTCAAAAGTTTGCATATCCTTGAATCTCAACTGACATCAGATGATCCACGGCTGTTTCCATGCTTTGCGATACAGTGAAAAAGGTAAAAAAAAAAAAAAGAAAAAAAAGAAAGATAATTGCGAATTTTTATCCTCACAATTCTGACTTTTTTCCCTGCAATTGCAAGATATAAACTCACAATTGCAAGTTATAAAGTCAGAATTGCGTAATAACTTGATATTCAGATTTTTTTTCTTGAAAACGCGAGTTTATATTTCACAATTCTGGCATTTTTCTCACAAATCAGACTTTTTTTTCTCAAAATTGCGAGTTTATATCTCAGAATTCAGACTTTTCTTTCAATTCTGACATTTTGTCTCAAAATTGAGTTTATAACTCACAATTGCAACTTTATATCACGTAATTCTGAGAAAAAAAGTCAGAATTGTGAGAGAAAAACTTGTTTCACACTTATTAGTATTCCAAAGTATTCTAAAGTATTTAGATGAAGTTACTAAACTTGAGTAATGTAACGAAATACGTTACAAATGACTTTTTAAAGCATGAATTTTGTAATCTGTAGTGAAATACATTTTAAAAGTAACCAGCCCAACCCTGATTATTATACAGTACATAGAAAACATTTTACTATATTTTTGATCAAAATAATGCAGCCATGATGAGCAGAACATTTTTTTCACAGAAAAATCAGAATTATTCCAAACTTTTCAGCAGTACTGCACACGAACGTCACGCATTCAAGCCAATTAAAAAGCTGGAGCGTTCTATAATGATGTGCCGAGACGTTCTTCAGGAACATTGTTCAGTAATTGTCTGAATTCTCACTCGGCGCGTTTCACAGATCAACTGGCGAGTCGAACGCTTGTTTACTTGTTGTCGAAGTGAAATCGGAGTTTGAGAGTTAATGAAATGGCACTCCTTCAATTATTACAGGGCTGAATTCTTCCTGTGGGACTCGGGGATGTTTTTCTTCTCTTTTTGGCTCTTCATCCGACGGCGAGAGCAGAATATCAGGACGTCGCATATGCTGAGAAATGTGGAATATCAAATCTCTGGCTTGTCACGCACTGTCAGCGAGCGAAAGCAGGAAAAGATTTGCTAAGCAAAGACCAATTACAGTAATGAAATGCATGACATATTTTTTTCATTATTTAATGCAAAATTAATTAGTCTATTAGGATACACTTGAATTATACACACATTCTCTGTAATTGGCTCTCGATGGAATTATAACCGCAAAAGCAGATGTAGGCCAGCTGAATACAGATGTATAATGCGATATCGCTCAAAGCCCTGATTGCATTATGGAACTGAGACCGCCATCAATTTTGTATTGAATATTTAGAGCGCAGGAACAAATTAAAAGAGACTCGTTCATGTGGGGATTTTGAGTTGGCAGGAACACCCCTCCACATGCGGTGTCCCATTTTCCCGTTGTGTACCGAATCACGGCGACGGCATCGACTTCTGTCAGCCAGAGCGACTGAACGGGCCGCAGAGAACGCACAAATGAGAGAGAATAAAAGATACAAAAGAGACGTGATAAATTCATGTTTCTCCTTCAAGGACCGTGCATATATTAACATGTAAATTCATTCAAAACACCTCCTCATCGGGCACTGGGCGAATCTAATGAAAACTGTCAAGAACAGGATTGTTCACCCTGAAACACAACAAATTATATTTCGCATAAAGAAAAACTATTTTGGGAACATTTCTTCTCATGACAGTGAAGCACAGTTGCTCTGAAGGTCTCAATACTGTGAGGAGATGCAAACTAACGAAAAAATATTACACTGATCGTAATGAATGTGACTCTCGTTTTCCAGCACAAATATCTAAACGTTCTTAAGTCGAGAAATGACTGAAGATATTAAGAGTTGATTACTGAAAAAAATTATTAAAATGAAGAGAGTTTGTGCTTAAAACAAGCAAGAACTTCAGTTCAGTTCAGAATGAAAATGTCCTGATAATTCCCTCTCCTCATGTCATCAAGATGTTCACGTCTTTCTTTCTTCAGTGGAAAAGAAATGAAGGATTGTTCTCCATATAGTGGACTTCAATGGGGTTCAACGGGTCCAAATGTCAGTTTCAGTGCAGCTTCAAAGATCTACATGATCCAGACGAGGAATAAGAGTCTGATCTAGAGAAACCATCGCACATTTAATACAAAAAATATAGTTTTTAACCTCAAATGCTGGTCTTGCACTGCTCTGATGCGCCACACATCACGTCATCACGCTGGAAAGGTCATGTGACGTAGGAGGAAGTACCGCGGTAGGGTGAAAAACTCCATCTCATTTTCTCTTCCAACTTCCAAATCGTCCGACATCATTATTTTACCTTTTTTTGTAAAGGAGTTTAACTTTGATGTTCTCTTTGTAAACACTGGATCTGTACTTCCTCCTACGTCACGTGACCTTTCCAACGCAATTATGTTTATAATGTTTATTTTAGTATAAAATGTGTGATGGTTTCTCTAGATCAGACTCTTATTCCTCGCATGGATCATGTAGATCTTTGAAGCTGCACTGAAACTGACATTTGGACCCGTTGAACCCCATTGAAGTCCACTATATGGAGAAAAACTGTTCATTTCTTTTCCACTGAAGAAAGAAAGACATGAAGATTGGAGAGTGAATGATCAGGATTCTGAAGTGAACCGATCCTGTAATTTTCCAGTAATCAACTCTTCATATCTTCAGTCTTTTCTCTTCTCCAGTAAATGAATCTTGATTTAAGAACGTTTAGATGTTTGTGCTGGAAAACGAGAGTGGATTTTGGATGATTTTCATTACTGTACTCCATTTTTTTGCAATATGGTAATGAGAATTTGGCAAGAAAGCGATCAATACAAGGCAGAACATCTTAGTGGTCTTAAAAATTCTCATGCAAAATGTAATTTCATGTTATTGTATTTTATATTCACAGTCACGTTGACAGATGCCTTGATTTCTACCTGTGATGATGATGATGACAAGAGAAGAGCGCCATCTGCGTCAGTTCTATTGTCACTTGTGAACGCTCCGCTGAAAGCCTGAGATTTCCATCCTGTCGTGACTCTGGGAAGCGCAGTGGATTCCTGGAACATGTGAATTGGGCTCTCAGTGAACACTCAACATGACCAGAACGCTGGCAACCGGTCTTAATAAAAGTGTAAGTCAAATTGTCATGTCACAAATTACTTCCGACTTACTGAAGAAATTTGAATAATCCAATGTTCCTTATGAATATGTAAATGCGGGCTGCTTTGAAACCCGAGACCCAGTCGCAACACATCTGACTGAACGCTTTAATCCTATTATGCAGGCTAGATTTCATGCCTTAAAATTGCCTTTCACCACCTAAAGGTAAAGAAACAGAATCTTTCACAAACACTTGCAATTGACAAAAAATGTGTCTATTGCCACTGAACTGCTGCAGGCCGCGGTTATATTTACACATTCAGAAGTTTGGGAACACAATAAAAATCTGGGACAATAATATTATGATTTTGGGAAAATATGCATATCGCTGGCAAAGCTCTTAATTTCTTGGAAGACATTGATTTTACAGCCGTGTTTACGAACCCTGTCCGCACGCACAAACGTCTTTTTCAAATGACGGACTGCTATCGGACCATCTGACTGTTTACAGAAGGAGGCGATCACACCGTGAGGAAACGGCTGTGGCATTTAGCAGGATGTGCTCTGCATGACAACAGCTCCTGTCTGAATGATGTCATTACTGAAATACTCCAGGGAGCTCCAGTAGATGGCAATAGAAACAGAGGGAAACGGCTCGTCTTTTGTCTGGACGGAGGAGAGACAGTGTTGAAGGACGAGTGAGGCTTCATGTGATCCTGGGTAAACGGTCACATGATGTTTCTCTGCACTATATTTACATTGTGTATCTTGTTTATACTGATGTTCTACATGTAATATGTGTCAATCAATCAATCTATCTATCTAATGTACTTTACATAGAGTTGCACTTATAATTAAACCTGGTGTGTTTATAATTAAGTTAAACCTCTATGATCTATTTTATTAAATGGGTCATGTTTTGTTTTATAATATTTCCTGTGGAGCACTTATTATGTTATTATACTTTTTACATCAAAAATTGTCATATTTAGAAATAAAAGGCATTTTTGCCCTCTGATTTGAGCGCTCTGTTTTAAGGGGCGTGTCTGCAGTGAGACTTCAGTGTAAACGCCCACTGCTGTGATTGGCTGATATCTTTGCATATGAAAGAGCTGAATATGACTCTCTCTTTTAGTACGTTTTTAATATTACATCTCTCAAGGTTAACTAATCGTGAAAAGTGTTGATTATATTTAGATTTATGGCATTATATTTAGATCGTGGCATGAAAGGTTGCAGTGATGATCGTTGCAGTCGATCACAGACATGTTGTTGAGCTCATGAAAGCAGTGATCTCGTCATCGCAACTCAATTTCTGCACACTAACAAATGCTTTCATCATAACTAACTGTGCAAACACGATGTAACTAAGAGATTTGTTGAATAAAACGGGTGTTTTGGTGCGAATCCAGAACTCTGATTCACTGATAAACTCGCACCGTTTGATTGACAGCTCCAGCGACAGCAAAGGGAGCGTTCTTTGATTGCTTTCTATGTATAATTTAATCACTGTTTATCTAACAGATTAACTTTATCCCACTAAGAGAAACAATGTGAAGTTGAGCGTTTAGTCACTGGTTCGATTTGAAGATCATCTGACTGTACATGAATCATTAATATCAGACCAGGCATTAGAATTAACAGTTTCATTACTGTCGAGTCCATATCGTAAAAGTCTGTTTGCAAAGTCTGCGCCGAAATGCGTTTGATTTATCAAAGAATCCACAGTGAAATGTAGTGAATATAAACAAATAAAGATAAACGGAGACGTTCACATTGTTGAAAATTGAAAGGTGATGTCATCTCATCTCTCTAACACACCAGTGGGCGGGGCTAACGCTGTGATGATGAGGTGGGCGTCGATTTCTTCTGCGGAGGCGGAGTTTCACCTCGTTCGCTGGACCTGGTGTCAATAAAAGCTTTTATTGGACTAACAAGGAACTTTTCAGTTCTGAAACTTACAGGATATTCTTATAGTACGATGATCTCTTATTTATCAAAAGCTCAATTCATCCTCCCTTTAACAGTGCATGTCCATCTAACATCTGACCTGATTTATATTTAAACAGAGAAGTAATGTTTGTCAAGACAAACCAGTAAGTAAGTTGTCAAAGCCTTGTCAGATAGATAAATAGATGTTCATTTTAACCTGCATAATCGCTCAAATATCAAACTGATAATAGTAACACATTTTCCATCTAGAATTGTAATGAGAGCGAGTGGACGGAGGTTAATAACATGCGCTGTAATCAAACGCAGGTGTTCAGAGAATCGATCTCTGTTCCTGTACAGAACGGCTCTGGAGTTTATAAAACCAGAATACACAGATTTATGAAAGTGTAAATGTGCATGTGAAGATCATTCCTACTGCACAGTTCACTCTCATGTTCTAATATAGTGTTTAAAGTCACATACTGCAAAAAATAATATTCCTCCTCAGTGTTTCTGTCTTGTTTTCCAGTACAAACATCTAAACATTCTTATAGGGTCCGTTCACTCATTCCTCTCCCTCGTGTCGTTCTACACCTTCGTTCATCTTCAGAACACACATGAAGATATTTCTGATGAAATCCGATGGTTCATTGACAGAAAGATACTAAAACACATTTAAAACAGGTCATGTGACTTAGAGCGACACGAGGAATTAATGACATGTTTGTGTGAACGAACCCTTTAAATCAAGATCTTGTTTACTGTAAAACTGATTCAGTGAGTTTGTGCCTAAAGCAAGAACAAATATTTGCCAGTGGAGTCAGAAAAAACAACTTCATTCAAAGGGAAAACAAGATTATTTTTAAGACACCACTGGCAGATATTTGTTCAAACTCGCTTCATTTTGATTCATTTTTCATTAATATCTTCAGCTGTTCAGAGCTCTGAAGGTACATCACATGAAGCGTTCCGGTTGAGAGGATACGCAGCTTTACATGTCAGACTGAACGCTCTCCAGCACATTTTTCTCAGTGACTTGATTTGGGAAGAATAGACACACTCTCGCATCACTCGGGACAGTTTTGGTGGAACGCAGTAAAGTAGAAAGAGAGAAGTGACATGGCAAATCTTTCATTTCCACATCAGATCGGGAACAACAGTTGCACTAAAGACGCTTCACCGTAATCAGAGGCGTCGTGACAGCGTTCGCACACGTCCCGCCACGGGAGCGAAGCTCATAACTCATCATCAAAAGACCGCATTCATCCCCCCTTCGTCCTTTCGCAGGAAATAAGGTTGAACGGCGGCTCTCCAGAAGCTGTTATGCGATACTGGAGTTGGCCTGAATGTTTATTCACAGAACCTCAGAAAGCCAAGGCAGAAAGTCACTTCCAAAAGCAACCAAACGCCGAGCCGCAGGACGCAGGATTTAACGGGAGCCATCTGTGCCCGACGCGCGGCGATCGCTGGCCATTTGTGAGGATCTTCCAAGGAAACTCCCATTACTCCTCTTTACTTTCCAGCATTTGTTCTAATCTAGTCCATTTGTGTACTCCATTTTATCGGCTCTTATGATAAATTGCTCATTTTTAAGTTGCTTTGCATTGAAGTTTCTGCTAAATGACACTTTTTTTAATTCTATTTGATTAACTTTTGTTACACTGTCCACAGGAACAACACAAAATGCACAACAATTACAACTTATTATTATTATTATTATAAGCACAAAAATGAAAATGCATTAGTAAAAAAATAAATAATTTAACAAAAGACAGTTAAAGTACAGTGATCAGTACAGTATGTTATTGTTTAATAAAAAACAATAAAGATAATTGTATTAAATACATCTACTTTCCCTCTAATATATATATATATATATGCAAAACAGCATCTAAACTCTATATAAAATCTATTTTTCCAACGCAATATGTTATTTTGGCATCACTGATATACATAGTTATATTTGTGTTAAGATTCTGAATTAGATTCTGTTTTCATTTTAATTTTAGTAATTTTGTTGTGTTTTTGTCTGTTATAAATCATACGATCACAGAAGTACTGTATAAACGTTTATAGTTCAGATATAAACACTGATGTCTACAGTATAGAGTGAATCACCTTTTGAAAAGTAACTTGACGCTTCGAATAAAGATCGTATCAGTTACATCGTTACACCAGTAGATGTTAAACGTGTCATTGAATCACTCATTCAAGAGATTCGTTCAAAAACATTGATTCATCCAGGAATAAAATAAGTGAATTTAGTGAGTGAGTCATTGAATCATTCATTCAACCCGATTTTTACAAAATCGTTCATTCAAATGAATTAAACATTAGACTGCACAAATTAACATTTTGTCAGTAGCTCTAGTGAATTACACATTATTTTGTTTAATTGTCGTTTCAGAATCATGGGAGAATCGTGATCTCTGAGAATCACAATTCATTCGTTTCAAACAATTTATCCTGAATTGTGCAGCTCTAGTTTTAAGTTTTAGTTTATTTATTATTCAACTTAAACTAAATCAAAATTAGAAATGTTGCCGCAGCAATGAAATACGTTTAACCTCTCGTGCTCCTGTTATTTTTGACGTTTTATATTTTTTATAATATTTTACTTCATCGGAATGGTACAAAACTTGGTAAAGGTTTTGGCACTTGCTACATGCGAACACACAAAAAAAAATCACGGCGATGACTCGAGAAGGTTGAATGTTCCTTGCCGTCAAAAATGAGCGCATTAGAAATGAATTTCCTCTAGTGGAAGCGTTTGGTTCTGCACTCAAACAAAATCTTCTGGAAGCTCATTTTTTGAGATATTTGTAACAAAACTTTATAGATTTATGGCTTTGATTTTCTTGCAGTTTTAGAAATATAAAAATAATAAAATATTTATTTTATATAAAATTTTAAACTAGTATTTTTGTGCATTTTTTTATAACAGTAAACGTTAAATTCTGTAAGTAAAATTATTTACACTTTTTTCATTTCAGCAATAATTTGCCAAGTGTCGTCTTAGAAAATAGATCAGAATTAAGTCTAAAAGAATTAATTTATGACAGTTTAAGTTGGAAATTTAATTCTCAGGTCTATTCTCAAGTGAATAAATGAATTATAACTACAGCGTACATAAAAATACAACATATTAAATAAAAATATTATAGAATTAAAACATAGTAAATTCATTTAATTGAAATTTTAAAAAAAGTAATTTTTGGTCGGACACGCGACGAGCTCCAGAGGGTTAAGAAAGCTTTTTGTATTTTATTTAATTTCAATTAATGTTTATTTCAAGTAAAATGTTTTATGGTTTAATTTTCATGATCGGTTCAGATAAAACACACACAGTGATCAATACTCCACACAAGTACAGGATCACACACACACACACACACTCTCCAGCGAGGAGTGTTTGTGCTTCTGTCAGCTGAAGGTCAGAGGTCACCAACACTCATTTCTCTCTTCACTCCATCATTTATAAATGGAGGGACTTTTATGCACCTGCTTATCAGAACTGCATCATCCGAGGGAGTTATGAATATTGAACAGCAGAGGATGTTTGGAGTGCGGCAGAAACTGTTTTTTAATATTTTAACTGGTTTGCTGTGCTGCATCTTTTCAAAATGTTTTGAAAACAGCCTGTAGTGACCGTCACAACTCTCAGCCGTCTGGAGATCTCGGTCTGACTACAAATGCAAAGACATCATACAATACACAACCATTGGCCTCTGGATCGTACGTCAACGGCGCCGCCATATTGTGCGTTCAACGTTCCCATAACTGGAGTTGAGAAAAATGTCTATTTCGTGTCTAAATCTCCACACAGTTGAACACAGTGTCAGGAATAACTTCCACAGGTGCGGCTGAACACGAGTTTCTGCTCGTCTTTGGTCATTATTTAATTCTGTTACAGTAGTTGACCACCACAGTCAGAAAACAGCTAGTGATGTCACTAATTACCTGTGAAAGTTGAGTTTAAATGATTTATATTACAGTTTTAGCGTATTTTATCTTATTTTATAAACTAAATTTCCTGAAATTTAAATACGCATCTTTATTTTCTTAAAACCGACTTTTTAGACGGCGCTGGTTTCGGTCAGGTGACTGAGTTTTGTGAATTACTGTGACGTTAGTTAGTTTTTCTCACACATTGAAGGTTTTCCAGAGACGGAGAGTCGAGGAGACGCTGGGAAGCAGGGAATGTTTTCCTCGAGCGAGTCTCTGTTTTTCAGGACGGGTCTGTCAGGAATAGAGACGGAACTAAACCACCGATATTAGATTTAAACATTTACTACATGCTATTATCAATACATTATTGTGATATTACTGTATTTATACTATTCATTACTATTTTATTTGCTGTATACTGTTTATTGGCCATATTATACACTTTATTATTGACTATATTATATTCTACATAAACTATTTCCTATATATTATATACAACCATGTATTTCCTCTTACTTCTCACTTTATCTTTATTTACTATTTGGATTCAACTGTAGTTGCACCATATCATATGAATTACAGTAAAGTTATCATCAGTTATCTTGTTATTGTGTGTTTTGGAGGATCTGTCAGTGAATATCTGTGTCGTTAGAGCAGCGTGTGTGATTTATATTTGACGATTCGCTTCATTTTCACAACGGTGGTCAATTCAAGAAAAGATAAAATGGGGTAAAAGACAGAAAATGCCTTTTCCACATTAAGAAATCCTTTTTTTTTCATTTAATGTGAAAATGTACATGATCTTCACAATTCTTATCCAAACATAAAGCAGCCAAACACAGAACAAGTTATTCCTTATTAAAATAAATATTGTTTAAAGTCTACTCGAGGTTTTAAGTAACTATGGAACTTTTTGTACAACATCATAAACTACTGAAATCGGCTGATAAATGTAAACATTATTTTCGTCTTTATCCAGATAAACCGCAGCTCGCCAGTTTACAGCAGTCTTGCCCTCACCAATATGGCGGACGTGATGACGCGTCGCAGCAACGCTCCAGAGCGGCCAATGGGGCGTCTCTGTATTATATTATGTCTATCTACAAGGTTCACGCCCCCTAGCGGCGAACCAATGACATTTCCAAACAGTTATGACGTAACGAAGCCTGGTTTACTGAAACCACGTGACTTACACAAGCTTCCAAACAAATGATTCACGAGGATCTCAAAGCTTCACGAAGAATGTTCAGAGTGAACATAAGCAAAATATATTCATTATAAAATGTATATACTATATATTATATAATAAATACAATATATACATTATAAAATGTATATAACCCACTCGCTTTACGGTTGCAGATTAAAATACTCGAACTATATCAAAGTTGTGTAGACAGAATCAGGTCAATAAACGCGTCTCCTCAACACAAAAAACACAGACATGAACCTTTTCAACATAAAACATTGACGAACAATATCTACTTTTGTCACCCTCCACACACAAAAAAGATCTGATTTGCAAAAGAAACGGCTGACCGGGTGCAGAATGACCGGAGAATTCATGGGCTTGAATTTGAAAAATACCTCAGGGATGATTGACAGGTTCCTTCCCGAAAAATACTTTTTTAAAAGCATTTTGCAGTATAATTTTTTTTTGCTTAAACATGCTTGCTGTTTTTCTAATATTTCTAACACAAAACTGCATATTATAAACAGACAAACAATCAAACGAACTCACAGGCGCGAAATCCTCGCGCACGAGACGCATCCGTTGGATAACAGCTAATTGGATAACACAGATGTCAATCAAACTAATCAAGCGTTATCCAAACGCAAATTGTATTTATTTTTTGAATTTTATACGTTGGAATCATGCTTGTAATTGTATTAGAATCAATGAAACGACATTAGTTTATTAAATAAAATATTTGTTTAATAACCGGGTATGCCTATTCATCACAGTGGGCGGAGCCTATTCCTGTAATGCCCGTCCATTGGCCGCTCATTTCAAAACTCAACGAATCAGTTTCTGAATTCGGAAGCGCATACTAACACACACTCTTACTATTTTTGCCATTTTCCTCCCAAATGAAAGCTTTGGGAACGGAGCTGATGTGTCTTTTCTTCTCATGTAGCCTAATTCCTTCTCTGTCCGTCATCGGCGTGACCTCTGGTGTCGGAGAGGTCGTGTTGAGAGAGATGTTGTCGTGTCGAGCCTCATCATTCGCTCTCATTCTGTCTGTGGCTCTCGGTTTGTTCATTCAGCTCTCACTCATCCACTAGACACGTTTCTGAGAGTGATTATATTTTCAATCTGCCCAAAGTGAGCTCAACTCTCCGCTCCAGCGCTCTGGTCATTCCCAGCAGAACAAAGCCTTCTTTCTGATATTCATGCGTCCCGTGTGTGATCTCAGCTGCTCTCCAAGAAATACAGGAACATGAGAGACTTCTCGGAGCGGAACACTTGCATAATACTGTTTCCTTAAAAATAGCAATCAAAACCGTGGCGTGTGCATCACTGTGTCTCATCAGCACATCATATTGCACAGATTCGTTTATTATAAATAATCAAATTATAGATCTTCATCTCCAGAAGTCATTTGAAGGCTGTCTCTGGACTCCTGCTGAGATTTCAGATCATTCTTCATTGGCCGGTCATTTTGCTGTCAGGGCTGAGAACGGGCCGTGGTGATCCTGCGTAAGAACACTTCCAGGCCTGTTTTCCGCACGGATGCTGTGAATTGTTGGTGTGGACAGACAGACGAAGCGGTGTGACATCGACCGACTCACGGCCCAGAAAGATTGAATCTTCTCCTTTAGATTTTGTAGTCGATTGTGTCGTTGTGCTTGGAGTGGATTGTTTTATTTGTGATAATAACGCAGTGAAACACGACAAAACAAAGAGAGAACCAAGCAAATATTAATAGCTGATGTTGTTGTGGTCAGTGTTTGCTCGTTCCTCTCAGCTCTTTGTTTTTCTACGCATTTTTTTGCACAGTAAAATAAAACTTGTAGTTTCTGTCAAATAAATACCTTCGTCAAGTTTAGTGTTTTGTTCTTCCCTCATATTTAAAAAAAAATCAAGTATTTTCCTCATATTTTAATGGTTTAGGGTCATTAAAAGCACTTTTGGATACGTTGTTTTTCTTGCTAGATGATTTGTAGACGTCAAAAATCGATAATGTAACGTATCAGATTACACATTTTCTGACTACTTTTTGATTACTGATCGCATAGATTTGATTATTTTGTTATTCATATAAGAAAATATATTCTATATAAAAAGTACAATCTAAAAAATTCTGGGTTAAAAACAACCCAGCAATTGGGTCGTTTTAACCCAGCGATTGGGTCGTTTTAACCCAGCGATTGGGTCGTTTTAACCCAGCGATTGGGGTCGTTTTAACCCAGCGATTGGGGTTGTTTTAACCCAGCGATTGGGGTCGTTTTAACCCAGCGATTGGGTCGTTTTAACCCAGCGATTGGGTCGTTTTAACCCAGCGATTGGGGTCGTTTTAACCCAGCGATTGGGTCGTTTGAACCCAGCGATTGGGGTTGTTTTAACCCAGCGATTGGGTCGTTTGAACCCAGCGATTGGGGTTGTTTTAACCCAGCGATTGGGTCGTTTGAACCCAGCGATTGGGGTTGTTTTAACCCAGCGATTGGGTCGTTTTAACCCAGCGATTGGGGTCGTTTTAACCCAGCGATTGGGTCGTTTTAACCCAGCGATTGGGTCGTTTTAACCCAGCGATTGGGTCGTTTGAACCCAGCGATTGGGGTTGTTTTAACCCAGCGATTGGGGTCGTTTTAACCCAGCGATTGGGGTCGTTTTAACCCAGCGATTGGGTCGTTTTAACCCAGCGAATGGGTCGTTTGAACCCAGCGATTGGGGTTGTTTTAACCCAGCGATTGGGGTCGTTTTAACCCAGCGATTGGGTCGTTTTAACCCAGCGATTGGGACGTTTGAACCCAGCGATTGGGACGTTTGAACCCAGCGATTGGGGTTGTTTTAATCCAGCGATTGGGGTTGTTTTAACCCAGCGATTGGGGTTGTTTTAACCCAGCGATTGGGGTTGTTTTAACCCAGCGATTGGGGTTGTTTTAACCCAGCGATTGGGGTTGTTTTAACCCAGCGATTGGGTCGTTGGTATTGTATACATAAAAAATATACATATTTTATATACTGTTTAAAAAGAAACCTAAACCGAAAATATTTTCCATTTTATTAACAGCGTGAAGAACAGGTGTTTATGAAGAGTCAATAAAAAGCTAATAATTAATATATCATAAAAATGTAAAATTAAAAACAAAACACTTGAAGACTAAAAAAAGAAATATTGTATTTGTTTACCTGCGTGTCATGTGACCGACATCAATAAATGATGAATAATTTACTGCCATTGTGGATGTGATTACATTAACTGTAGTCTGATTACGAGTATTTTGAAATGAAATCTACTTAGAGTATGAATGTAATTTTTGGAATCTGATCACATAATCTAGATCACATGTCATCAGTTGAGCAGTGATGAGGTTCTGTGCCAGAACTGCTGGACAGGAATGATTGGATGCAACATTCTGATTTTATGGTTTACAGTACAAATGTAAACCTCATTTCTGACACCCAAATGTGAACAAAAAAGTCTGATTGTCAGCAATAAAGATCATTTCAGTTTTCCAGCACAAACATCTGAACATTCTTAATGCATTTACTGGAGAAGAGAAATGACTGAACATGAAATGTTCAAATGTTTCCAAATGTTTATTTGACCCCATTGAGAAACTCAATCTTTATCATTTTTTAAACGTCTCTTCTCCAGTAAATGCATTAAGAATCTTTACATATTTGTGCTGGAAAACAAGACGGAAACACTGAGGAGGAACATCAGTTTTCTGCAGCGTTCTTCTCAATTCACTGTTCCTGAACCATTTATATGTAAAACTCGATTACAGACGCGTCTCTGCTCGCGACACGCAGGCCAAACGCCGCGGTTCAGCTCCTAAAACGAGGAAGCGTCAGCGGGTCATTTCTCATTCAGAAGCCGCCGGTGGTCCGGAGATCCTGTGCGCCGGAGCAGATGTGACTGACTGAGGGAGAGGAAATTAAGAAGCAGCCGCTCACTCAAGAATATGAAGGAAATCTGCTTGGCAAAACTACATCTCTCTCCCCAGTTCATCAGCCATATTGTGTGTGTGTGTGTGAGTGTGTGAGAGTGTGAGTGTGTGTGTGTGTGAGTGTGTGTGTGAGTGTGAGTGTGTGTGTGTGTGTGTGAGTGTGTGTGTGTGTGTGTGAGTGTGTGTGTGTGTGTGAGTGTGTGTGTGAGTGTGAGTGTGTGTGTGTGTGTGTGTGTGTGAGTGTGAGTGTGTGTGTGTGTGTGTGTGTGAGTGTGTGTGAGAGAGAGAGACTCGAGCACTGGTTTGTTTTCATGCCCTGTAATTTGGACCCTTGAGAATTCTTTTCAGAATCCTTGTTCCTAATGCCTGAATTGGGCTCTGAAACAGCCAATCAGGATGAGCCTCAGAATAATGCCAGCAATCTTGTGTCTGTCAATTCTGACATGCAGCAAATGTGCCTATTTTCTTCTTGAGCAGGATTGAGCCCATTTCCTTCCATCTTGCGCCAGGTCAATTAAACCCGGCATGGGCTCAAATCATCTGCTTCGTGACGACTTTGCCATACAAATACGTTCGGTATAGTTTCAGAATTCAGATTTTTGTATTGTTTATTATTGTCACAGTATGACATATAACATGTACATATAACTGTGTCCGAAACCGCCCACTCGTTCACTCGTTCACTGACCCCTATATAGTGCACGACAGTCGAGCGCACTATATCAGCAAAGAGTGAACGAAAACGAGTGAGTGAATTCAGACGCTGACGTTAATAACATGCGCCAGTCAATTTCGACATTAACATTTCCTCTACCCGTCTGTAATATGTCCTGTTTAGCTTCATGAATTGTTTATTTGTCATGTTTATTGAGAATAAAGAGAGAATAAAAACACCTGTGTCATGCTATTTAGTACATTAATATTTAAAAATAACAGAACAAAAACACTACACTGTCACATTTGTTTATAAAAAATATAATAGTAAATAAATACAATATAAATACACTTTACAACAGTTCACTAACATATGAGAAACATCCACCAAATTATCATATGATAATAAGTGTATATATTATGATATAAACCTGCTTCAAAATATCTTTACAAAGATGTTCTAATTAATAAAAAATGACACTTACATTTGTAGAAGTTCCCGCTTCCCGTCCGCCATATTTATTTTTCTTTCGCGCTCGATCGTCTCATCGCGTTGGATTGTGGGTAACGGCGCTTTAACGAGCGTACATCGAACGTACGCTCAAAATCAGAGAGGATTGTGGGTAATAACGAATGTAGGGAATGAAGTCGTTCACTCAGAATTCGGACAGCACTACAAAATGGCCGACACCCGAATCCATCCAAGATGATGAATAAAGCAAAAGTAATGTCGCCATTCAGTTCCCAAAAGTTAGTTTAATTAAAAATGTATTGTATTTTGTTTAATATTGTGTTGTTTGGTGCGCTGATGGCGGATAGTGAATTCAGTTTGAGTCAAAGACTTTATAAAGTCTCATCTATATATGATAGTCTATGTAGAAAGACGGCGCTAAATGGCGGAATAATTCCCGCCTCCCAAATAACAGCCAATCGCCCATTGGTAAAATCATCGCGTCACTGCAGCGGCCGAAACTGTCCTGCGATAGAGACGCGCTCTTAGGACTGCGCATGCGCATTAGCGCGAGCCAGCCTGAAAAATGCTGTTTTTCGTCATGATTCGAGCGTTTAGAAACAAAATTTATGAGACAGCTGTTGTCATATTTCATTGTGATTTCAAAAATGAGAATGAATCGAAAGCTCGAACAGCTTTGGAAAGTTTGATGGTTCCCCATTCAAAGAGATAGCGTGAGGCGTTTCTAAGATGGCCGCCGAGTGAAATGACTTGTCTTAAAGGGATAGTTCACCCAAAAATGGAAATTCGGCCTGAAGTTGTTCCGAACCTGTATACATTTCTTCTGTTGTTATAGATGTTTGGAGCAATGTTGTACCAAGCAGATATCGCCCCCCACTGACTACCATGGTATTTTTTCCCTATTATGGTAATCAACAAAAACACAAAAAAATGAGAAATGATGACATTTTTGTGCGAAATATCCCTTTAAAGGGACTTTGGTTCGAGTATCTCATGCATGTAAAGTCAATCTGTGTTGTTTGATATGGAGCGTGTTCTAAATCGGTCATGTGTGTTCATTCCCTCAGAAGGCAGCTGCCTATGTAGTGTTTCGACACAGGCGGGGTTTTCAAGCGTTTGAATATAAATATATCAGTCTAAATGTTTCCATGTAAATCTAATACGTCTCAGTGATGTGACGTCCTGCAGAAACTGTACGTTTTTATCTGACCAGCCTTTAAAGAGAAAATGTCAGGTTGACTTCATGTAAGAATGCTGAATTTGATTGGATTTCACCGTTTGCCACTTTGAATGTTAAAAAACCCAAAGCAACTCATTTATATTCTGTGTATGTTGTGCTGAATGATAAAGAGGGCTGTTTTCTTCCGCCATGCAAAAATTATTAAATGGGAAAATATAGTATTTGTCTCTGTGTTTGATTTGTTGTGGGGGTTTTTTGTCAAGTTTCCAGAGAGCCGAAGGCTTGTCTTTCATTAATATTCACTAACGCAGCTCCTTTGATGCATATTTAGAGTCATATTCATCCTCTGTCTGTGTGCTTTCTGATTATTAATCCATATTTAATCATTTCGTCTCAGATTTGGATTCATGCTTCATGACTGATGTCTAGTGGTTTGAAACAGCAGTCTGTACTTTCCAATACGTCCTGTGAATCTTGACAGATAACACTGGGACTCGGTTTGATTTCCATATCCCTCTCTCGTTTTTTGCTCTCAGATCTGTCAGGAACAGTGAATGAATACCATGAAATGTTTAATAGTGTAAGTGCGAGTCTGTCGGTGCGCTAGTGAAGCACAGAGAGAATGTCTAAAACAGAGCGAGAGCGCGGCGCAGGAATTGTTTCCCACAGTTCAAAGGTTTTGGGAGGATGGGAAGGATTTCTGTTCCAGCCGAAGCGAATCGTGTCCTTCAACCTGCATCTTTCTCCAGTGAAAAAGACAAAAATTAAATTGAATTAAAAGTAGGACGTGCCGTATAAATCAGTGCTTCTCCACTGGTTTGGCCGTGAGACCCACATTTTCCCATGGGAATTAAGCAGCGACCCCAATTTTTAGGAATTTGAACAAAGTATTTGTTAATTACAGCTACAATTGTCGTCAGAGAACTAAAGAGTTTCCGTGTTTCATGCGCGAGGAAACACTTTCCACTGGAATTAACAGTTCTGATGACCGTCTTCATTCTATCTGAGACCATAATGATTTTAAAATAAGTCTCTCCTGCTCACCAAAGCTGCATTTATGTCATAAAAAATCAGTAAAAATTGTGAAATATTATTATAATGTGAATCATCTGTGAATATATAGTACAGTGTAATTTATTCCTGAATTTTCAGCATCATTACTCCAGTCTTCAGAGTCACATGATCCTTCAGAAATCAGAAAATAAAAAATGTAATTGTGACTTCATTGTCTCAGAATCGCATGATATGAAGTTAGAATGGCGTGTTATAATGTCAGAATTCTGACTTTATATCTCGCAATTCTGACTTTATATCTCACAATTCTGACTTTATCTCACAATTCTGACTTAATATCTCGCAATTCTGACTTTATATCTCACAATTCTGACTTTATCTCACAATTCTGACTTAATATCTCGCAATTCTGACTTTATATCTCGCAATTCTGACTTAATATCTCACAATTCTGACTTAATATCTCGCAATTCTGACTTTATATCTCACAATTCTGACTTAATATCTCGCAATTCTGACTTTATATCTCACAATTCTGACTTTATCTCACAATTCTGACTTAATATCTCGCAATTCTGACTTTATATCTCACAATTCTGACTTAATATCTCGCAATTCTGACTTTATATCTCACAATTCTGACTTTATCTCACAATTCTGACTTAATATCTCACAATTCTGACTTAATATCTCGCAATTCTGACTTTATATCTCGCAATTCTGACTTAATATCTCACAATTCTGACTTAATATCTCGCAATTCTGACTTTATATCTCACAATTCTGACTTAATATCTCACAATTCTGACTTAATATCTCGCAATTCTGACTTTATATCTCACAATTCTGACTTTATCTCACAATTCTGACTTTATATCTCGCAATTCTGACTTTATATCTCACAATTCTGACTTAATATCTCGCAATTCTGACTTTATATCTCACAATTCTGACTTTATCTCACAATTCTGACTTTATATCTCGCAATTCTGACTTTATATCTCTCAATTCTGACTTTATATCTCGCAATTCTGACTTTATCTCACACAATTCTGACTTTATATCTCACAATTCTGACTTTATATCTCGCAATTCTGACTTTATAACTCACAATTCTGACTTTATATCTCGCAATTCTGACTTTATATCTCACAATTCTGACTTTATATCTCACAATTCTGACTTTATATCTCACAATTCTGACTTTATATCTCGCAATTCTGACTTTATATCTCAATTCTGACTTTATAACTGAATTCTGACTTTATATCTAGTAATTCTGACTTTATATCTCAATTCTGACTTTATATCTCGCAATTCTGACTTCATATTTTGCAATTCTGACTTTATATCTAGTAATTCTGACTTTATATCTCAATTCTGACTTTATAACTCAATTCTGACTTTATATCTAGTAATTCTGACTTTATATCTCAATTCTGACTTTATATCTCACAATTCTGACTTTATATCTCGCAATTCTGACTTTATATCTCAATTCTGACTTTATATCTCACAATTCTGACTTTATATCTCACAATTCTGACTTTATATCTCGCAATTCTGACTTAATATCTCACAATTCTGACTTTATATCTCGCAATTCTGACTTAATATCTCACAATTCTGACTTTATATCTCGCAATTCTGACTTTATAACTCGCTATTCTGTGTGAATAATAATTATTACCATTGTATTATCATATAATACCTTTTTGATTCTTTTATTTAGTGGCAGAATCAACCTTCCATACAGAAAACAGTTTTGTAGCTTCATATTTTTGTGGAAACAGTCGTATATTTTATTTTTCAGGATTCTTTGATGAATAGAAAGTTCAGCATTTATTTGAAACTGAATCTTTTGTAACATTATAAATGTCTTTACTGTCACCTTTGATCATTTTAATGCGTCCTTGGACAATAAAAGAGTTTTTTTTTTTAATCTTATCCAGCTAACCGGAATGATTTCTGAAGGATCATGTGACTCTGAAGACTGGAGTAATGATGCTGAAAATTCAGGAATAAATTACACTGTACTATATATTCACATAGAAAACTGATGATTTACATTATAATAATATTTCACAATTTTTACTGTATTTTTGATCAAATAAATGTGTAAGAATTTCAGAAATTCCAATCTTTTGAATGGTAATGTATGTCCATGTCTCTCAGAATCCGGTATAATATTCTGTGGTGTGATTAATCCGTGTCAGAATCCACACGAATCTCCTCAGATCGTTCATCGTTCCTGACAACACAAGAGCACTTCACTAGGACACCTTGGGCTCTATAGCTGGAGAACAAGAGGTTCAAGTGAAATATTCAGCGTCTTTATTGTCTCCAATAAATTATCAGGCTGGTTCCTCGTGAGATTTAACCTGTGCAGCAGCCTTTGAAACTTCTACACACCGATTTTTTTTCTCTTCACACACAACAGAGGATTGATTCGCTTTGATCTTTCTTTTAATAAGCAGAGACTTCCAGCTCGGCGTACGGGAGGAAGGCTTGACGCCGCACCTGAGACTGATGCACACCTGGGATCGAGCGAATGTTTTCTGAGAGACGTCTCCAGTCGAGGTTCAACAATTCCTCCAGTCTGAGAGAAAAAGCCCCTGCTGAGCTCGAAACGCCTGAACATCTATGATCATCTCTAAATCAAACCTACAGTCTAGTTAGTATCCCACAGATTTCATCCGTATAAATATTTATTCAGTGCTACAAAAAGGATAAATCTAAACTGGAAGAGTCAGAAACTATAATAAAACTGCAATATACTACAGTTCAGAAGTTTGGGGCAATTCATTTGTTAACCAAAAGTGACAGTAAAGACTTTCATAATGTTACAAAAACTTTCTATTCATCAAAGTAAATAAAATGTGAGACGTTTCCACAAAAATATGACACTGATAATAATCATAAATGTTTGTTGATCATCAAATCATCATATCAGAATGATTTCTGAAGGATCATGTGACTCTGAAGACTGGAGTAATGATGCTGAAAATTCAGGAATAAATTACACTGTACTATATATTCACATAGAAAACACATGATTTACATTATAATAATATTTCACTATTTTTACTGCATTTTTGATCAAATAAATTCAGCTTTGATCACGGGAATAAATTACACTGTACTATATATTCACATAGAAAACTGATGATTTACATTATAATAATATTTCACAATTTTTACTGCATTTTTGATCAAATAAATTCAGCTTTGATCACGGGAATAAATTACACTGTACTATATATTCACATAGAAAACTGATGATTTACACTGGAATAATATTTCACTGTTTTACTGTATTTTTGATCAAATAAATTCAGGTTTGATCACAAAAATAAATTGCTTTTTACTATATATTCACATAGAAAACAGCTGTTTTAAATTGGAATAATATTTTGTGATTTTTACTGTATTTTTAATCAAATAAATTCAGGTTTGATCACAAAAATAAATTGCATTTTACTATATATTCACATAGAAAACAGCTGTTTTAAATTGGAATAATATTTTGTGGTTTTTACTGTATTTTTAATCAAATAAATTCAGCTTTTATCACAAAAATAAATTGCATTTTACTATATATTCACATAGAAAACTGATGATTTACACTGGAATAATATTTCACAATTTTTACTATATTTTTGATCAAATAAATTCAGGTTTGATCACAAAAATAAATTGCATTTTACTATATATTCACATAGAAAACAGCTGTTTTAAAATGGAATAATATTTTGTGATTTTTACTCTATTTTTAATCAAATAAATTCAGCTTTGATCACAAAAATAAATTGCACTTTACTATATATTCACATAGAAAACATTGTAATAATATTTCACGATTTTTACTGTATTTTTGATGATATAAATGCAGAGAGCAGAAGAGACTCTTTGGAAAACAGGAAAATGAATGTTAGTGTATATCAGGTCAGATTTAGTTAATTTCAGCTCTTTTCTCGAGGTTCTGTGTCTGTTTCTGTTACAGGCTGTATTGGATGACAGCGAGCGCTAATGGAAGACGGCCAAGCAAAGAAAGAGCGCCTGCAGGAAAATAATCAGAAATGAAGCATTATGGGAAGCTGATGGCTGCTTGAAGTATGAACGATCAACAGAATATGTCAGCATGCCACAAAATAGTCTAATAAATCCTAAATAGACCGTAAAATTTGAGAGATGCATGGCTTAACTGTTCCATCAGGAGAAAATGCAGCATGCATCCGGATCCCAAAATGCAAGAATTAAAGTATGGAATGTCATTCAACAAAATGGGATGTTTCATAAAGCAACACAATGTTGCAAATCTTAATGCAGCTCAGGAAAAGTCCAGAAGGAATCTCACGCGGGCATCGGCGGCGTATAATTTGATTCCGATTTCAAACCTTTGTGAAGCCCGTTCCCAGCTTTATGTGTCGACTTGTGTGCCATTTCTTGAAGCATGTCATAGACGGATGTGATTAGCAAACTTGAAAATGCAAAAAGATATCCCCTGAAACCAAATGCATTTAGAATCCTATTAAAATGGAATGATGTCTGTGAGCGGACTGTAAATTTGGAATCCCTATCTTCTCTCAAACAGTTGCACAGCTTTTTCCCTCCCGACAAAAACCTCTTTTCAGCTCCTCGGGTTCATTTGAAAGCACAATAGATCGCCCCGAACTTCCAAGGAAGTGCTTTCTGTGAAATAATCATCTGGAATGTTTGGAATAGATTTGATAGGTAAACTGTGAATTCATGAAAGCGCTTCACAGATCTGAACGCAGGCGGCTAAAGCGAGGCCGTCTGGAGCCTTTTACCCAGTGGCCAAGATTTGGATTGGATTAAAGATGAAAGCTCTGCAGTCGTGATTGGAGAGATCCAGATTAGAATGTATTGTAGGAATGTTCAAAATCATAGTTTTGCATGTTTTGATCACTTTTAATCACTCTCAATGGCCCCGCGGTGCGATGAATTCATTTTTATACGGCACGCATTCCCTGTAGTCTCTCAAATAATGAGGCCATGAAAACTGAACGCACATAAATAATAATACGACAATCTGAAAGTGTTGTTTTGATGCCGTTTCCAGGGATTCGGGAATTGAGGAGGCAGAACTTTCCCTCTTCTTAACTTAAGAAAACTGTCCTGATGAGCCGTATTTCCAAAGCACATCCACAATTTGTTAGTTACAGGATTAGTTCAGTTCAGAATGAAAATGTCCTGATCATTTTCTCACCTCCAGGTCATCCAAGTCGAATTTCACTTCTGTGGGATGTTTCTCCATATAGTGGACTTCAATGGGGTTCAACGGGTCCGAATGTCAGTTTCAGTGCAGCTTCAAAGATCTACATGATCCAGACGAGGAATAAGAGTCTGATCTAGAGAAACCATCATTTTTTTATATAAAAAATAAACATTATTTACTTTTTAACCACAAATGCTCGTCTTGCACTGCTCTGATGCTCCACACATCACGTCATCATGTTGGAAAGGTCACTCGTGAAAAGGGAGGGCAAACCCTAACTTCAAAATCTTCAGATATCGTTGTTTTACTTTTTTTGTAAAGGTGTTTGACTCAGTCTTTGCACGTTTGATTTATAAACACTGGATCGGTACTTCCTCCTACGTCACGTGACCTTTCCAACATGATGACGTGATGTGTGGAGCATCAGAGCAGTGCAAGACGAGTATTTGTGCTTAAAAAGTATATTTTTTGTATAAAATGTGCGATGGTTTCTCTAGATCAGACTCTTATTCCTCGTCTGGATCATGTAGATCTTTGAAGCTGCACTGAAACTGACCCGTTGAACCCCATTGAAGTCCACTATATGGAGAAAAATCCTTCATTTCTTTTCCACTGAAGAAAGAAAGACGTGAACATCTTGATGACATGAAGGCGAGTGAATTATCATGACATTTTCATTCTGAACTGAACTAATCATGACAATATTGTATATTACAGTGTTTTTACCATAAAATGCATGAATTATAATGCATTTGTATAATTGTAATCACAGTTATAATTCATTATAACGCTCATCTGTCATTGATCACACCTTTAGAAAGTATAACGCATTAAAACACACACCAGTCGACCGATTTCAGATGCGTTTGAACTGATTTTAACACCTTTATAATGCATTAGACAGAAAGGCTTTGAGTAAAGTGTCCGTACATTCATTTGACATGTAAAACCTGTCATTTTTGAGATAATAGCAATATATTAAAACATCATTTCAATCCTGTGATGTGGCAATCACAGCACAGGACAATATTTGACTTCAAACAGCTAAAAATACAGTTTTATTCTGTGTGTGCTGGAGAAAATCAGTGTCCAAATGATGGACAGAAATGTCATCCTCCATTTTCTCACACAATTCTGTTCAAATCACACACACTCTTAAAATAAAGGTTGTTTATTGGCATTGATGGTCATGAATAAACCACGAAATCTCCTCTAGATGAGTAAGATCTGATCCCTGAGAGGTTCTGGACGGCATCATGAGGGCAAAACACCTTTTGGAATCTTCACGCGAGTCATTTACAAAATAAACTCGTGTATTTGCATTAATATACAATATTTAAGCAGGATTTCCACGCATAATAAGAAAGTCCAGCCAGAGGACGCAAATGCATGAAGGTCTTTGTCCTGTCACCCTCCCCGCGCGCGCGCTGGATATTCTCTTCAGTGCCGTTATAACGCATTGGACACTGCGCGTTCCCACGCGGATCGGAGCCGTGTGAAGGTGTATCGGTCATTCGCGCGAACTGTAAGTGTCATTGGTGTGTGTGTGTCTGTCGCGGGAGGGGTCAGAGAAGAAGCTGCTCGCAGAACAAGTGACTCGCTTCAGTTGAGAGAGCCCGTGATCAGCGGGACGCGCTCCGCAGGTGCGCTGAAGATGGAGCTCGCGCGGATGCTCGGAGTTACGCAGCTTCTCCTCTGCATTTCGGTGGTGGTGTGTGAGGAGCGAACGGTGAGATATAAGATACACGAGGAGGTTCGACCGCCGACGGTCATCGGAACTCTAGCCAGCAATGTGAGCTGGACCCCGGACAAAACGCGCAGGACTTTCCCCGGCATCAGGTTTAAGCTCATGAGCCCGTCCACCGGCTCCTTCATCCGATTCAGGGAAAGCGACGGGAGGCTGACGGTGGAGGAGCGCGTCGATCGCGAGCGCATCTGCAAGCGCAACCCGCGGTGCGTGATCACTTTCGACGTCGCCTTCGTGTCCGCCGAGCAGTTCGAGCTTTTCCACGTCGAGGTGGAAGTGCTGGACGTGAACGACAACTCGCCGGAGTTCCCGCGCGCCGAGTGCACTGTCGAGATCTCCGAGAGCGCGGCGCTGGGGACGCGCATCGCGCTGGACGCCGCCGAGGACGCGGACGTGGGCTCGAACTCTATCCAAAGCTACCAGATCAGCGAAAACACTCACTTCAGCATCGATGTCATAACGCGAGTGGATGGGGTTAAATATGCGGAGCTGGTGCTCGTCAAAGAGCTGGACCGAGAATCCCGCGCTTTTTTCGCGCTCAAACTTGTGGCGGCAGACGGCGGGCATCCGCCGAAAAGCGGTGCGACTAATGTCACCGTCAAAGTGAAGGACTCGAATGACAACAGCCCGCTGTTTGAGCACAGCCATTACTCTGTGGATGTGCCGGAGGACACCCCGACCGAATCCCTGCTGCTGGATCTCAACGCCGTCGACCCGGACGAGGGTCCGAACGGGCAGGTCGTGTATGAATTTGGCAAACAAGCCACAACGAAGATCAGACAGCTGTTCAAACTGGATTACAAGACTGGATATTTGACACTGCAAAGCCCTGTGGATTACGAAGACGAGACGGCGTATGAGATCGACGTGCAAGCTAGCGACTTGGGGCACAATCCGGTTCCCTCGGTGTGCAAGATCATCATCAACATCAGAGATGTGAACGACAACCCTCCTGAAATCATCATCACGTCCATCGCGTCGGTGACGGACGGTGTGGCGCACGTGAGCGAAGCTACGGGTCCGGACATCCTGGTGGCTCTGATCAGCATTAAAGACAAGGACGCCGGAGCGAACGGACAGGTGAGCTGCACTCTGAACGGAGGGAACGGCAACTTCCGGCTCAAACGAGCGTACGAGGGCAGCTACACCATCGTCACAATGGCGCCTTTGGATCGAGAGAAGATTGCGGAGTATAATCTGACCGTGGTGGCGGAGGATTTCGGCGTTCCGCCGTTACGCGCCGTGACTCATTACATCGTACGGCTCACCGACGTCAACGATAACGCCCCGGCGTTCAGCGCCAAGATTTACGAAGGCTTCATCGAGGAGAACCAATTACCAGGTACTTACATCACCACCATCTTAGCCAGCGATCAAGACGCGGGATTGAACGGGGAAATAACCTACGAGCTTTTCGACTCGGACACGAACAGCGTCTCCCGGTTTGCCATCATGAATCAAGCGGGAAACGTTTACGCCCTGCAAAGTTTCAATTACGAAGTCACGAAGAGGCTGGACCTGCGCGTCCAGGCCAGCGACAGAGGATGGCCGCAGCTTCACAACAACGCCGTTCTCGTCGTCAATATCGTCGATCAGAACGACAACGCTCCGTTTATAACTCACCCGCCGCTCAACAACGGATCCGCCGAGATCCAGCTGCCCAGAGACGCTCCGCCCGGATACATCGTGACCCGAGTGACGGCTAAAGACTCGGACGCCGGTCTGAACGCCGAGCTCACGTACAAGCTTTACGACGATTCCGGCTTCGCGATCGATCCCAATACAGGAGAAATATACATCAACCGCAAAGTCTCGTACGACGAGTACGACGTGTGGAAAGTCCTAGTGACGGTCAACGACAACGGCCACCCGTCGCAGACGTCCACCGCCACCATTCACTTCACGCTCACCGAGTCGGCGCCCTCAAACGGGAACTTCTACGACGAAAGAGAGGGCGACGAACCGAAACAATGGACGCTTATTTTAATCTTGGCCCTGACGAGCTCCTCGCTGATGTTTTTGGCGATTTTATCGTTCATACTATGCAAAAGTCGCAAAAGCGGTCCAAAGAGATGCGCCGACCTCCCCGACGCCGTGGATATTCCGTACTCTAACGAGAAGAACGCCGTCTCCATGATCTCCAACCAGACCGCCAACGTGTTCGACACCTTCCGCTCCGCGACCGGCGCTCCTGAGGAGCTCCACAGCAGTGTGCAGGCGACCGCCGAGGTGTTCGACGAAACGCCGCAGGCCTTCAAGAGCAAATACAGGAGCGTGGCGGGAGAGATCGACGTAAGTGTGTGTGAGGAGACCTTCACACTGGACACACGCTCAAAAACAGCTGGACGAACCACACAGAGCTCGAAATGCAATGATGATGACGCAGGACGTGACGCCCGTCTGACGAGCCTGGGATTAAACGCACTTTTAATAACTTTATATTCAAACATAATAATAAAACTTCAGATGCAATGCAGTGAACAAAAACGTACACTAGCAGACAAAAGTTTGGGGTTGGTAAAATGTTTTCTAATGAAGTCTCTTCTGCTCTTTATCTGACCAAAAATACAGTAAAAATAGTGAAATATTATTCCAGTGTAAATCAACGGTTTTCTATGTGAATATATAGTGAAATATAATTTATTCCTGTGATCAAAGCTGAATTTATTTGATCACAAATACAGTAAAAATAGTGAAATATTATTCCAGTGTAAATCAGCGGTTTTATATGTGAATATATAGTGAAATATAATTTATTCCTGTGATCAAAGCTGAATTTTCAGCATCAATGTGTGACTTTATAAATGTCACTTTTGATCAATTTAATTGCTGAATAAAAGTATTGGTAGCACTTTATTTTACAGTCCTGTACAGTAACTGCAATAACTGTGTACTAACTACCTCATATTACCCAGTATTTTGTGAGGTGAGTACATGTTCTGTAAAATAAAGTGCAAGCAAAGTATTAATTTACAATTTAAAAAGCAAGAAATCTCACTGACTCCAAACTTTTTAAAGCTAGTGTGTGTGTGTGTGCATGCAAAGAGGATTTTACAAAACATGTGCAGACAGAATGAAACAAAAGAAGCATTTTTAATATTTGACACGGCGTCTTAAAGACACGATGCAATGCAAAACGTTTGCAAAAACACATAAAATGGAGCAAAATTTGGTGCAGACAGAGCAAAACTAATTAGAACTGAACTTCTTTAAAAATTGAACTGCTTAACTCGACACACCGTGTTAAAAATGCAATGCTCATGTTGTCAAATGCAAAAAAAAAAAGCAAAAATGTGACGCAACAGTCGAAAATAATGCAGACGGATACAAAGAACTGAACATGAGCCAACTCCATCTTAACTTGACATGTCGTTTTAAAAACACAACACTGGAGTGAAACACTGAAAACACACACACTCACACACACTCTCACACACACACACACACACACACTCACACACACACACACACACACACTCACACACACCTAAACACACTCTCACCTAAACACACTCTCACACACACATTCACACACACACACACACACACTCTCACACACACACACACGTTGTGTTTTCTTGTTTTATGGGGTCATTCCATAGGCGTAATGGTTTTTATACTGTACAAACTGTACAACTGTACAAAATGTTCTGCTATTTTACATTTTCAAAAAAGATCATTCTGTATGATTTATAAGCTTGTTGCCTCGTGGGGACCAACAAAAGATCCTCACAATGTCAAGATTTACTGGTTTTACTTACATTGTGGGGACATTTGGTCCCCGTAACGTAGGGAATACCCACACACACACACTCACACATACACACACTTACACTTACACGTGCACACACACACACTCACAGTCACTCACTCGCACACTCATACACACACTCACACACACACACACACACACTCTCTCTCACACACACACACACTCATACACACACACACACACACTCTCACACACACACACACGCACACTCACACACACTCACTCGCACACACACACACACACACACACTCTCTCTCACACACACACACACTCACTCGCACACACACTTACACACACACTCACACACACACTCTCTCTCACACACACACACACTCATACACACACTCACACACACACACACACACACTCTCTCTCACACACACACACACTCATACACACACACACACACACTCTCACACACACACACACGCACACTCACACACACTCACTCGCACACACACACACACACACACACTCTCTCTCACACACACACACACTCACTCGCACACACACACACTCATACACACACACACACACACACTCTCACACACACACTCATACACACACACACACACACACACTCTCACACACACACACACACACACACACACTCTCACACACACACACACGCACACTCACACACACTCACTCGCACACACACACACACACACACACTCTCTCTCACACACACACACACTCACTCGCACACACACACTCATACACACACACACTCACACACACACACACACACACACACACACACTCACTCTCTCTCACACACACACACTCTCACATACACACACACACTCAGGTTTTTGAAATGGCAGTGTGAGGCAGAGGACAGTGAGATGTGACTCAATGGCCAAGAAGTATTTATGATCAGATCAGCGATAAACAGAGAGGTCACAGAGGTCACAGAGGTCATGAGATGCTTTTGCAAAAAAATGCAGCGTCACTGAGAGATCCACTGCAGTGTCCAGACGGGAGCGCGTGCATTTCTGTGCAGCGCAGCGAATCGTGAATCTAAAAGTGTCACACAATATATTTCTGTTTTAATTTGTCTTTAAATGAAAAGGTTCATGGCGTGCGACGCACAAATGAAACAAGTGCCACTTGTGTGTGTGTGTGTGTGTGTGTGAACGGACAAACGATGATCCGCTCCTGCTCTCGTGTCTTCACAGGGATATTCTACTTTGCCCGGGTATGGTAAAGACAACGCTCGGCCGATCACGGTGTGGAAAGGGAACTCAATGATGACCATCGCGGTCAGAGACCCGCAGATCAGCGGGAAGGACAGCGGGAAAGGAGACAGTGATGTCAATGACAGCGACTCGGACATCAGCGAAGGCCTCAAGAAGGACTACACCTCCTATAAAGGTGAGAACGCATGTAACCATAGCAACAACAACAATCAGGAAATAAATACTACATTTATATCTATATCTGTACAGTATGTGTCAGCGCACAGGATCATGGTTGGGTTGACGAGGTGTGGATTAGACAGTGGAGTTGAGTTGAAGTTCTGACAAGAAATGAGCTGTTGAGTGGAATTCTGAGCTTATTTTTGGAATTTTGACATTTTTCTTGGAATTTTTCACAGAATTTTGAGTTTATTTCTGGAAATTTTGCCACTTTAATTGGAACTCTCTGTTTATTTCTTGGATTTCTGTGTTTATTTCTTGGAATATTTACATTTTTCTTGGAATTCTGAGTTCATTTCTTGCCATTTTTACCATTTCTATTGTAATTTTAAGTTTACTTCTTGCAATATTGACATTTTTGTTTATTTCTGGCCATTTCTCCACTTTAATTGGAATTCTCAGCTTATTTCTTGGAATTTTGAGTTTATTTCTGGAAATTTTGCCACTTTAATTGGAACTCTCTGTTCATTTCTTGGATTTCTGAGTTTATTTCTTGGAATTTTGACCATTTTTATTGGAATTTTACTTCTTGCAATATTGACATTTTTGTTTATTTCTGGCACTTTTATTGGACTTCTCAGTTTATTTCTCTCAATTTTGCCACTTTAATTGGAATTCTCTGTTCATTTCTTGGAATTCTGAGTTTATTTCTCACAATTTTGGGACTTTTATTGGAATTCTGAGTTTATTTCTCACAATTTTGGGACTTTTATTGGAATTCTCAGTTTATTCCTCACAATTTTGGGACTTTTATTGGAATTCTCAGTTTATTTCTCACAATTTTGCCACTTTTATTGGCATTCTGAGTTCCATCTCACAGTTTAGACAGTGTTTTGAGAACTGAATGAATGGTTTGGGAAACTGAAGCAGTTATAGTGTGTTAACAGTCGAGAAAAACTGTATTCGTGGCTTTTGGATCAATGTGGACCGATATCAAGCTGAAAGATACAGATATTATTCCACGAAAAAAATTCATAATTGTGAGATATAAATTAAGAATTCTGGGAAAAAAGTCAAAATTGTGAGAAATAAACTCAGAATTACGGAAAATAAAGTCCAAATTGTGAAAAATAAAATCAGAATTGACCCTTCGCAAAAACCCGCCCTCTTTAGTTACTGTTGCTATGTCCGACAAGTCATGTGCTCTCATGCCACACATCATGTTCTCACATCGCGGAGCAAAGAGACACTGACAACACATCAACAGACGAGACAGAGCAGGTTACTTTTGAATCAATCAATAGCGTGTAGTGTGTGTTGAATGTGTGGTGACAGATCGCTGTAGCTCCTCGTGAAGCGATCATCTCTTCATACTAGTTCATTTATAGCATCAAATAAACATGATGAACATCAGAAGGAATGTTGTTTCAAGACGTGATTCAAGTTCACCAACGTTAATCTACTAACTCCCCTGACCGCTTTGATGACAAAATGGAGGATTCAGGGTTATGATTGGTCAGATCGCCTGTCAATCAAACTCAGGGTCAATTTCAGGAAAAGAGTCATGAGATATAAACTCAGAATTCTAGGGGGAAAAAAGCCCAAATTGTGAGAAGTAAACTTAGAATTGCAGGAAAAAAGTCATGAGATGTTAACAATTCTGACTTTTCCTCACAATTGCAATATTTAAATGAGTAAATCTGACAAAAGTGACAATTACTCAATGGCCTCCATATACGGCGGTTCATCCTGAGCCGAATCGATCTGAATAAACACTCACTCGTCCAGCAGAATCTGAATTCCTCTCATATTCGATGAGGTCATTAATTCTGACATTTGTCACCGTGAAGCTGCTTTGAAATCTGTCCAGTATAAAGCGCTGCAGAAATACACCTGACCTGAGGAGATGTTCAGTAATCCCATCTGTTCTCCAGGTCTGTGGGCTTGTACCAGTGAATGCAGGATCCTGGGCCACTCGGACAGATGCTGGAGCCCGTCCGTGAGCAGAACCAGCGGGAGCGCGAACACCAGACACCTCTCCACCTTCTCGAGGACGAGGCCGTCCTCACAGGCCGCGGGGCTTCAGAGGAGCAGCTACGACACGCAGACGGCCAGGAGCGCGGCCTTGACCAGCCTGTCCGAGGATCAGCAGAGTCAGTACGATTACATTCACGTCTGCTCTCCACAGTCGCAGAGACGAGACGCCGAGGACAGACGCTCCACACACAGTCCCGCCAGCTTCACGGACACGGCCTGAGCGCCTCCCGCCTCCCGCTTTACTGTACATACTTTTATCTTTGACTGCATTGATGTTTTGTATATGCAAAATATATTTTTGAACAATATTACCTGTTTTTTCTCATGGCATGTTTCGGACGATTCTAATGTGATTGTGTTTGTCACTTTGGTCGCACTGTTACACACAGGAAATGTTTTTTTAAAGCTACAAATGTGAGCACTTTTATAACATTTACTTACACAAATTGTTTCTTTCTAAGAAATAAAAACATGAGAAATAAAGTAAGTTATGATCAAATCTGCAGTGTTTTGTATGCTTGAGGAAACCAGTAGGATCACTAACAAATTGCATAAAGTTGCGTAAACTTTTCCAGTGTATAATAAATAATATATATATATATATATATATATATAATATAAAAATATAGTAATATCTCATCATTCTCAAATCAAGATACAGAACGACTGACGATATTAACCTCTGGTGCGCTTCACGTGCGTCAGAAACGTTTATTTATTTGTTTCAATGAAGTGAATATTATATTTTAGCTCAATAATGTTTTTATTTGATATCTTGTATTTTATTGAACTAAATTATATTTACGCTGTAGTTATGATGCATTTACACCTGAAAATGACATTTCCAACTTAAACGGTGATAAATGTTTAGACTTCATTTTGATCTCTTTTCTAAGATGACGCTTGGCAAATTATTGCTGAAGTGAAAAAGTTTAAAGTTACAGAATTTTATATATTTATTGTTTTGAAAAATGTATTTTTATATTAAATATATATTTTCAAAAACAGATCCCAGCAAACATGTGGACGTTTAGTGACCGTTGAAAAGATTTCCCTCCGACACATGGTTGAAAAATAGATCCAAAATGAAATTTGAACGGACGTCTTAGACGTTTTCTTATTAATGAATGAATGAATGATTATATATTGAACTACACGTCGCTAAAAGTCAAAGCAACAATTTACACATGCAAGAATTGTAGACATGTAGAAATGTGTTTTTAGGAAACGTTCTGTGTTTTTTATCGATTTATGCGTCCATCTGCCAGGGACATTTTTCTTGGAATTTTGAGTTTATTTCTTGGGATTTAGACATTTTTCTTGGAATTTTTCAGAGAATTTTGAGTTTATTTCTCGCAATTTTGCAACTTTAATTGGAACTCTCTGTTTATTTCTTGGATTTCTGAGTTTATTTCTTGGAATTTTTACATTTTTCTTGGAATTTTGAGTTTATTTCTGGAAATTTTGCCACTTTAATTGGACTTCTCTGTATATTTCTTGGATTTCTGAGTTTATTTCAGGGATCAGTGTTTGCTGGGGTTTTACTCGAATACAGCAAGAAATTCAAAGCCATAAATCTAATCAGGCGTTGCTCTAAATCTGAGGTTGATATCTCAAAAAATGAGCTTTCAGTCACATTTTGTTTGGACGCAGTTCCAAACGCTTCCACTAGATGAAATTCATTTCTCATTTAACCTTCTCGAATCATGTCCATAGTTTTTTAGTGTGTGTGTTCACATAGCAAGTGCCAAAACCTTTCCCAAGTTTCATACCATTCCGATGAAGTGAAAAATAAAAAAAAAAATAAAAGTTTTCCATCAAAAATGGTCGAAGAGCACTGGAGGGTAAAGTCTTGTTTACTGAAAAAATGAAGAGAGTTTGTGCTCAAAACAAGAACAAATATCCGTCAGTGGGGTCAGACAAATAACATTCACTCAAAATGAAGATCAGATTATTTTCCGAGCCCACTGGCAGAAAGACTGTCCGCTCAAAAGCCAGCCGTGGATTTACAGCAGACCGAGTTCAGGCCTCTTTCTGGAGCACCAATTCATTTCAAACGTGCGAGAATCCTCTGTCTCAGCCGTGTGTTTTCTCAGGCCACAGAAAATCCCTTGAGAGGAATTCCAGTCTTGAGTTTCTCCGGGTTCTTGTTTATTTTCCCTGAATTTTTTCTCCTCTCTCACCTACATGACAGAAACTTGAGAGAAGCTGCATAAAGTCACAAAGCTTCTCTTTCAGTAGACGCAAGAACACCATGGAGGAAACATCGGAAAAAGCTCCTGTTGAGGTAGACGACGTTCCCTTTATCTTTAAACGTGACTTTGCTTCACATTATAACTCCATCTGTGTGTATATATGTGTCGATTAAGGCGTACGGCGGCGTGAGCTTGAAGCCCGGCGGGTTTCTGCGTCTCAGGAGGACGGCGGTCGTCGCCTTCATCGCCGGAGCCGTTCTGCTGCTGTTTGGAGGCATCGGAGCGTTTTACCTGTGGAAAGTCACTGAAAAAGAAGTAGGTAGCGTCTCTCACACCAGAACACCAAAACTCTGGATCAGAACATTCACCAACATTTTTGGGAAAGATCCACACCAAGTGGAATCACTCAAAGCGAGAATTCACGGCGGTGTAATGATGAAAACGTTTTTACGCTGGACTATTTGTTCTCCTCGATGCGCAGCAAATTGTTCTGTGTTTTGGGTTTCATTTGCATGCTCACAGTCACGGGGGGAATCCTGTAACACTGATATATTTTTAATATTCTGCGTTGCATAATCGCCCGGCGCACAATTTCTGCCCAGTAGAAACTGATGCAATAGTGCAGACGTGAGGATTTGAAGCTCACGACGAGTTTGAGCCTGAAGTGAAAATATTCAAACGGCCGTTTGTCTCGGCAGAGCGTCAGGAAAGATCAATAAAGCGTGTTTGCATTCGCAGCCATTGATTTCAGGAACCTCTGGAACCGGCAGGTTAAAGACGGCAAACAAAGAGCTCTGTGTGCTGGATATAATCACGCAGTGTGAAGCGAGCAAACACACCAGCTGGACACAGAAATGAGCGGTCAGCAAATCACCGGTTCAAATCATGCAAGAATATGAGGGTTTATGTGCATTAAAGCAGTGCTTCTATTATTCACATGATTTGGGAACGTTTTCTCCTCCACAACTTGTGAGTTTTGTGTGTTGGTCGACAGGCGGTCAGCGCTCACTTCAGCAGGAACATCGATATAAAGATGGCCGAGGATGATTCTGATGGGAAAATCGTGGAGGTTCCAGACTTTAAAGCTGTGAGTGGCACAAGATAAACCTGTTGATCATGTTTCAGAGCTGATCATGAAGGCGTTATTATCCTCTTTCACAGGGCATCACGGCGGTCAAGTTTCCTGGAAAAGAGAAGTGTTACATCAAATCACAAGTCAGAACGGAACTTTCTGAGGTGAGAACCGCCATCATGTGTCGTTCGACATGTTCGATTCACTGAAGTGTCTTTTATTAACTGTAAAAAGCTTCATGTTTTTCTGCACATTTAGTGTTTTTCACTTTTGATAAAAATTGACGTCTAAAAATAGTCCTGCAGAAATGAATCTACAGGTTCATCGTGTTTCATAACTGACAGCAACATGAATAAATATATAGGTGAATGAGATACTTGATTAAATGAGCATAACAATATTTATCGAGCCAAACGACAACTAATTAGCTGTAATTGTGCCACAGATAAACTTTCTCATTGAACTCTTCAATGAGAGTTGAAGACAATTTTATTGTTTTATAATGTTTACTTGCAGCTGAAGTGTGTAATTTTGACATTAGCATCACTGAACAGAATTTCATACAGGTTTCCTGGCCACGCCCCCGTCTGCTGTCAGTCAAACCGGTCGTCCGGCCCCAAACTCATTAGTTGATTCAATGTCAGGATCACACAAAGATCGATAAAGATAACTATAACTATTAGCGTCCACCCACTGCCTTTCAACCACACCCACTGCCTTTCAGACACACCCACTGCCTTTCAGACACACCCACAGCCTTTCAGACACACCCACTGCCTTTCAACCACACCCACATCCTTTCAGACACACCCACAGCCTTTCAGACACGCCCACTGCCTTTCAACCACACCCACTGCCTTTCAGACACACGCACAGCCTTTCAGACACACCCACTGCCTTTCAACCACACCCACTGCCTTTCAACCACACCCACTGCCTTTCAACCACACCCACATCCTTTCAACCACACCCACAGCCTTTCAGACACGCCCACTGCCTTTCAACCACACCCACAGCCTTTCAGACACGCCCACTGCCTTTCAACCACACCCACAGCCTTTCAGACACGCCCACTGCCTTTCAACCACACCCACAGCCTTTCAGACACGCCCACTGCCTTTCAACCACACCCACAGCCTTTCAGACACGCCCACTGCCTTTCAACCACACCCACAGCCTTTCAGACACGCCCACTGCCTTTCAACCACACCCACAGCCTTTCAGACACACCCACTACCTTTCAGACACACGCACAGCCTTTCAGACACACCCACTGCCTTTCAACCACACCCACATCCTTTCAGACACGCCCACAGCCTTTCAACCACACCCACAGCCTTTCAGACACGCCCACTGCCTTTCAACCACACCCACAGCCTTTCAGACACGCCCACTGCCTTTCAGACACACGCACAGCCTTTCAGACACACCCACTACCTTTCAGATACACGCACAGCCTTTCAACCACACCCACATCCTTTCAGACACACCCACAGCCTTTCAACCACACCCACAGCCTTTCAGACACGCCCACTGCCTTTCAACCACACCCACAGCCTTTCAGACACGCCCACTGCCTTTCAACCACACCCACAGCCTTTCAGACACGCCCACTGCCTTTCAACCACACCCACAGCCTTTCAGACACGCCCACTGCCTTTCAACCACACCCACAGCCTTTCAGACACGCCCACTGCCTTTCAACCACACCCACAGCCTTTCAGACACACCCACTACCTTTCAGACACACGCACAGCCTTTCAGACACACCCACTGCCTTTCAACCACACCCACATCCTTTCAGACACGCCCACAGCCTTTCAACCACACCCACAGCCTTTCAGACACGCCCACTGCCTTTCAACCACACCCACAGCCTTTCAGACACGCCCACTGCCTTTCAACCACACCCACAGCCTTTCAACCACGCCCCCTACCTTTCAACCATGCCCACTGCCTTTCAGACACGCCCACTGCCTTTCAACCACGCCCACTGCCTTTCAACCACGCCCACTGCCTTTGAGAAATGCCCACTACTGTTCATAAGCTGTAATTTCCGGTAGGAGGAAGACTCCGTGTCGGTGAAGTCTGAGGTGGCGTCTCTGGTGTGGATTGCATCTGAAGAGCCTCTGAAGGACAACAGTTTTCTGAGCCCTGAGATTCTGAGTTTCTGTGGAGATCTTCCCATTTACTGGCATCATCCTGCAAACTCCAGAGGTACTTCATATTTCTACTAAATAAACCTGCAATACATGAAAAGCAATGATATATAATGTCATTCATAAAGCCACTCAGAGAATCACTCACATCAACATGTTCACAGATCAAAACATTCATCAGAGTAAGAATCCTTAACGCAGATCAGAGGTTACAAGGTTACCGTGATGTTTGTGTACGAGGTCTTTACCATCTAAAGCTCAACAATGCCTCGCTCTTTAATGCTGCTTCATTCTCATTCCTGAAGCACTGAGGAAGAGGAGGAGTGTGACGCGAGAGAGACGGCAGAGCACAGGTGGATCAAACCGACAACAGGCGAGACGTCGAAACTCTACCAGTTCAGTCAGAGAGGAGGAGCGGCCGACGGGACAAGAGTTTAACCCCGAGAACCCTTACCATGTAAGAGATGCCTTGATAATAATCATAAATGTTTGTTGATCATCAAATCATCATATCAGAATGATTTCTGAAGGATCATGTGACACTGAAGACTGGAATAATGATGCTGAAAATTCAAAATTACACTGTACTATATATTCACATAGAAAACTGATGATTTACATTATAATAATATTTTGTGATTTTTACTGTATTTTTGATCAAATAAATTCAGCTTTGATCACAGGAATAAATTACACTGTACTATATATTCACATAGAAAACAGATGATTTACATTATAATAATATTTTGTGATTTTTACTGTATTTTTGAACAAATAAATTCAGCTTTGATCACAGGAATAAATTATATTTTACTATATATTCACATAGAAAACTGATGATTTACATTATAATAATATTTTGTGATTTTTACTGTATTTTTGAACAAATAAATTCAGCTTTTATCACAGGAATAAATTACACTGTACTATATATTCACATAGAAAACATTGGAAAACATTTGAACCCGGATCACTTCACAAAACATGTGAGAGCTGTGTTTCTGCGAGTCCCGCTCCGAGCGGGCGGTTGGACCTGCAGGGGTCACATGCTCACCGTCTCTTTCATGTCCTCTCCAGCAGAATCAGGAGGGTTCAGAAGGGCACATGGTGTTCGATCCGATGTTGGACCATCGTGGGATCTGCTGCATCGAATGTCATCGCAGTTACAGCCACTGCGAGCGGGTCTGCGAGCCACACGGGGGCTACTGGCCGTGGCCCTACAACTTCCACGGCTGCCGGCCGGTCTGCCGGGTCATCATGCCCTGCCGCTGGTGGGCGGCTCGTACGCTGGGTCTCGTGTAGATCTGCCCTTTAAGTCCATATGAGCTATAATGAGGTATTTTCAACTGAAGTAAAGCTCCAGTGTAACCAACAAATGTCAGATGTGTTTTAATATACAAATAAATATATAACTAGCACTAGTTGAGAGTGTTTTCAGGACTATCAAAAGAATGAAACACACTTGAAGGTCTGCATTAGTTATAAAGCTCCTACAGTATTAATCTTAGTGAATGTTAATTTCTACATTTACTAATACATTCTTAGATGTTAGCTAATGCACTGTGAACAAACATGAACAAATGTATGAACTGACATTAATAAATGCAGTACAGTTAGTAGTTAGTCAATGCGTTCATCAATGTTTGTAAGCCATTTTGTATGAAAACAGTCATTTTGTAATTCTGTTTGGTTGCAGCAACTCCATGAAATTGAATGTTTGCATTGCATTTATAAAATGCAAACTGTAAAATGCATTTCTCCAGCTTCCAGTTCATTAACAAGTTCTGAGGGGATGAAACTAAAATCATCCGGTGTCTCAGAGTCGCAGCCTAATTTTACAAAATCCTCAGCGTAGGCATTAATAACTCATTAAGCTTAGGCTCGGTTTGCTACGAAATAAGATAACGCGACAGTAATCGTTTGGCTAATCCGTGAATTAACCCACTGCGATATTAAACGGTGTGTTCCGCAAGGTTTAATTTGAAGAGAAACTTCACGTCTGAGCTTTTCATAAACGGTTTTAGCGTGTGTCAACTTTCAGGTTTGAGATGAAAAGCACATCCTGTTGTGTAGAAACGTGTGAGAGTGTTTTATTTCTACTTAAATTTGAAAATAAAAAATTGGGGATTGTAAAACATTTAAAACAAATTTATGATGTAAAATGGAGCAGAACTACTTTCTAACTAAATGTGATTTTTGTGTGCAGATGTCCAGATCTTCATTCATCGCTCAGATTGTGTTGCCGATAATAACTTGCAGTGAACACGTATTAAAACTCTTCTGGAGCACAGAAATCTCTCTCATCATCTTAAACTAACATGAGATCTGTGCTACAGTCGCTGAAAAAAGTCACCTAAATAAAATATGATATTTCAAATATAAAAACAACCTTATCCACTTCAATAATTTGAAGGCTGTCTCGTCTCCGTCTTCATTCATTTATTTATTTATTATTCATTATTTATTGTTTTCCCGCAGTTCCACCGGCAGCATGAATGATTTAGCTTTAATGATGTATAAAGCACGTTTCAAAGCTTTTTGCGGCCGTGACGCCGTTTTCACGCGATCACACTAACGCCGTCGCTGTGAAGGCGGTTCGTGTTTCAGTCACACCAGCGTCGTCTCAGTGGGGAAACATGAGCAGCTCTACAGGAAACCAAATTGACTTTGGCATGTAGTGTCTAAGAATGTCCATGTCAGAAGTGAACAAACTCACACTGCCTTCAGCAAATGTTCAGACATTTTAGCATTATGCTTAGACAGGAGAATTTTTTTCTCAAAGGGGTTGAGGTTTTGCGTGGCTCTATTTTTCATGCACTAACAGATATTTTGAGAAGTGCATTGATTTTCTCCTTGTGACAAGTTCATGACCTCTTATTCGACGTCAGAGTTGTTGACAAATACGGGTTTTGCGCCGCTGACGCCCACACTGACAGTCTAACAAATATAATATATGGGTGATATAGGCTCACAGAAATGAATTAAGTGATGTTTAATGTTCTATTATTAAACTGATTCTGATTGGTCAATGGGAATCCATGGTCAGATAAACAGACGCTTGAGGTAGAAAATGTCAACAGCGTGACCTGACCCAGATATCTGTGGACTTTTGAGGTAATCAGCTACCCTAGATTATTTTTATCTTTGGCATTTTACTCTATTTTAATGTTAGTGAGAAGAAGACTAATAAAAACCTTTGGATATGAGTGTGTATACGCGACGGTCATGGGTCATGTTCATCTCTGCTCGCTCCTTTGAAGACATCTTGAGTAAAACAGCTCTTTAACGAAGCACACTCGAACAGAAGTTTGTTGTTGTCTTTTTTAAATAGAATCTGCAATTGGAAATTTTGCGTAAGGGTGAAAGTTTTCCTCACAAAGGTCATGCAGATTTTGCAGGTTTGCTGCATTGACCATCAGAAAGCTGCTTGCTTTTCAAGTGGCTTCTGTGTTCATTCACATATTCTACATATTGACAACAAGGGACCGTTTTGCCCACGGAATTTCGTTAATGTGACTGACACGCCAGAAAGATAGTGGGCGTGTCAAAAGATAGTGGGCGTGTCTAAAGATGGTGGGCGTGTCAAAAGATAGTAGGCGTGTCTAAAGATAGTGGGCGTGTCTAAAGATAGTGGGGGTGTCGAAAGATAGTGGGCGTGTCGAAAGAAAGTGGGCGTGTCAAAAGATAGAGGGCGTGTCGAAAGATAGTGGGGGTGTCGAAAGATAGTGGGCCTGTCGAAAGATAGTGGGCGTGTCGAAAGGTAGAGGGGGTGTCGAAAGATAGTGGGCGTGTAAAAAGATAGTGGGCGTGTCGAAAGATAGTGGGAGTGTCGAAAGATAGTAGGCGTGTCAAAAAGATGGTGGGCGTGTCGAAAGATAGTGGGCGTGTCGAAAGATAGTGGGCGTGTCAAAAGATAGTGGGCGTGTCGAAAGATAGTGGGCGTGTCGAAAGATAGTGGGCGTGTCGAAAGATAGTGGGGGTGTCGAAAGATAGTGGGCCTGTCGAAAGATAGTGGGCGTGTCGAAAGGTAGAGGGGGTGTCGAAAGATAGTGGGCCTGTCGAAAGATAGTGGGCGTGTATAAAGATAGTGGGCGTGTCGAAAGATAGTGGGGGTGTCGAAAGATAGTGGGCGTGTCAAAAGATAGTGGGCGTGTCGAAAGATAGTGGGGGTGTCGAAAGATAGTGGGCGTGTCGAAAGATAGTGGGCGTGTCGAAAGATAGTGGGCGTGTCTAAAGACAGTGGGCGTGTCGAAAGATAGTGGGCATTTCGAAAGATAGTGGGCGTGTCGAAAGATAGTGGGGGTGTCAAAAGATAGTGGGGGTGTCAAAAGATAGTGGGGGTGTCAAAAGATTGTGGGCGTGTCTAAAGACAGTGGGCGTGTCGAAAGATAGTGGGCATGTTGAAAGATAGTGGGCGTGTCTAAAGATAGTGGGCGTGTCTAAAGATAATGGGCGTGTCTAAAGATAGTGGGCGTGTCTAAAGATAGTGGGCATTCCAGAAAGGTAGTGGCTGTGTCAAAATGTAGTGGGCCAAATCAAGTCCAGTCACCATATTTATATAGCGCTTTTTACAATGCAAATTGTGTCAAAGCAAATTTACAGTAATAATTGGAAAATAATTTTTGGCTGCACAGCAGCTCTTAAAGAAAATGGTGTAATTGTCCAGCTTAAATAAATTCAGGGGGTGTGCCAAATAGTGTTTCGAAAGTAGTGGGCGTGTCAAAAAGTAGGGGGTGTGCCATATTAGTAGTGGGCGTGTCAAAAAGTAGGGGGTGTGCCATATTAGTAGTGGGCGTGTCAAAAAGTAGGGGGTGTGCCTGAAATGCAGTGGACGTTTTTCACTTGATATTTGCATAATATTGAGAACTGCCCAAACATTGGATGCTGCAGTCCGCTGTCAATCCAACAATTCACCACGTGAGCGGCAGCTCAGCTTCCAAAGGAATGAACTGAAAACACTCTCTCCGCGGCAGTGGATATCGATTCATTGACACATCATTGAATCATTAATTCAAACAATTCGTTCACTGATTCAATCAGGAACACAAATCAGTTGTGTGAATGATTTGACGATTCCTTTATAAAGACATGCAGTTCCTGAATGAATCAGTGTTTTGAATCAGTTGTTCGACAGTGCTCTGATGTCATGCACCGATGGGTCTGTGCAGATTCAATGACTCGTTCACTCCTCGCTTCATTCAGGAACAAAACTCCACTTCTGTAAAGTTGCTCAGACTGGAGATGTGAAACCGTCACGTCGCTGTCATGCAACACGCTATTACTCGCTCAAATCAATGTTCATGTACATTTATTAATAAGCAGAATCAATGCACTGCGTCATTTCAAGGTCCTTTATTTACTGAATATGATCGGGTGACTGTAAATGATCCCTTACATATGACATGTCTCGAGTTTCTGACCGCAGTTTCTCTCTGAATGTAGACAACAAGGATGTTTTCTGCTCAGGATAGAATGAGAAATCTGCCCTGCTTTTCACCGGCCAGAAATGATTACCGCGCTTTCAGAGCTGATACGACAGTCTTTCCGTAGGCTATATAATATTAATCCAGCACCCACGCTTGCCAGACGCACTTAAAGGAAGGTGACAAGCGTGACATATCCAGGACCTCCTGATGATTCTTGGACATTAAAGGAGCCCTGCGGAGCACCTTTCAGTGCCCTCAAAACTGCCTCAAATTTGCTGGGAGGGGGTTTGGTAGGGAGGACACACATCTCCAGCACTGCACTTCCACTGGTTCACCGCCATTAAAAGAAAATGAGAGAATGTAGGACAGGTTTTCTTACCTGACAGTGCTGACGCTCGTTCATGCCTGCAAAGAAGAAGAAAAGAGGAAGAGTCCTAATGTCTGATTCGCTTCTGCTTAAAGGTTTCATAACGTTCATCCACGAACAAACACTGAGTATAGAAAAGATGATGAAATCTTAGAACAGCCTGTTTTGCTGCTGAATGGTCTATTTAGACTTAAATGTCTTCTAAGACGACACGAAACCTCATCAGTGATCCGTCTGGAACAATTCAGAGAACAGCTAAAATAATGAGTCCGTTTGATTCAGAAACTGCACAAACAATCACAAACGCAAGAAATTGAATTAAATGTGAAGTTTTTATTTTCTTATATAATGTACTGGATGAATCTTTGCTTTATTTTACATCTTTCACACTGCATTAAAAATAACCCAATTTGGGTTGTTTTCAACCCAAGAGTTGAGTAAATGTAGGACAGAACGGATCTTGGGTTAATTTTACCCAGCACATTGGGTTATTTAACTCAACATAATGGGTTGATTCACTTTTTACTATAATACTGGCTTATATTATATTTTTACGTCACACATGAATTAATGTTAACTTAAATCCTCTAAACATTTTTTAAATACTCCACACAACTATTGGTTTGTATGATAATTGCTTTATTTTACTTAGGATAATTCCTAAGTATTTATATTCTGTATCTTTTTGAATAAAATCATGAAATTATATCGAAGGCATCAGGTGTTTCCATCACGCAAAAAGATCAACGCGACACTGAGGATACTCACATCACATCCCTGAGTGTTGCTTTGTACAAAATTAAATGATAAAAAGAACAACAACGAATTTCAGACTGACCCAGGATCTGGGTTACACAAAAACAACCCAAACGCTGGGTTGTTACGTCTGACCCAGGATCTGAGTGACACGAAAACCACCCAAACGCTGGGTTGTTACGTCTGACCCAGGATCTGAGTGACACGAAAACCACCCAAACGCTGGGTTGTTACGTCTGATCCAGGATCTGAGTGACACGAAAACCACCCAAACGCTGGGTTGTTACGTCTGACCCAGGATCTGAGTAACACAAAAACCACCCAAACGCTGGGTTGTTACGTCTGATCCAGGATCTGAGTGACACGAAAACCACCCAAACACTGGGTTGTTACGTCTGACCCAGGATCTGAGTAACACAAAAACAACCCAAACGCTGGGTTGTTACGTCTGACCCAGGATCTGAGTAACACAAAAACCACCCAAACGCTGGGTTGTTACGTCTGACCCAGGATCTGAGTAACACAAAAACAACCCAAACGCTGGGTTGTTACGTCTGACCCAGGATCTGAGTAACACAAAAACAACCCAAACGCTGGGTTGTTACGTCTGACCCAGGATCTGAGTAACACAAAAACAACCCAAACGCTGGGTTGTTACGTCTGACCCAGGATCTGAGTAACACAAAAACCACCCAAACGCTGGGTTGTTACGTCTGACCCAGGATCTGAGTAACACAAAAACCACCCAAACGCTGGGTTGTTACGTCTGACCCAGGATCTGAGTAACACAAAAACAACCCAAACGCTGGGTTGTTACGTCTGATCCAGGATCTGAGTGACACAAAAACTACCCAAACGCTGGGTTGTTACGTCTGACCCAGGATCTGAGTGACACAAAAACTACCCAAACGCTGGGTTGTTACGTCTGACCCAGGATCTGAGTAACACAAAAACAACCCAAACGCTGGGTTGTTACGTCTGACCCAGGATCTGAGTAACACAAAAACAACCCAAACGCTGGGTTGTTACGTCTGACCCAGGATCTGAGTAACACAAAAACCACCCAAACGCTGGGTTGTTACGTCTGATCCAGGATCTGAGTAACACAAAAACTACCCAAACGCTGGGTTGTTACGTCTGATCCAGGATCTGAGTAACACAAAAACTACCCAAACGCTGGGTTGTTACGTCTGATCCAGGATCTGAGTAACACAAAAACTACCCAAACGCTGGAAAAATAACCCCCAAAATGACCCAAAAGGCTCAATCCTGGACTTGGGTAGAAAAATAACCCAAGAATTTTTTGGAGTGTTAAAAACACTGTTCATATTTATTGAGAACTTTTTATTAATGTCACTCACAGTGAATGAATCCATTTGTTTGTGCAGCATCTCTCCACGGTTCACATTTATTCATCAGCAAACACTTCTATCCTCATGTGGAACATCACAAATGATTTATCACTATATTTACAGTGTATTTTGAGACGGTGTGTGTGACAGTAACATCTGACCAAGAGAAGGCAATAATCCTGCCTAAATGTTTTGGAACAGAGTTTGTTATTCCCACTGGAGCACATTCACACTTGGAATAAAGCAACACAAAAAAACAAACTAATGCTTTTTTTTTATTTTAATCAAATGCATTGCAATTTTGAATATTTAGCAGGTGCAAAAAGATCTTTTTTAGAGCCTCTTTCACTGCATATAAAAGAGCCGTGAGCGCGTTCTTCGAGACAGGACGTCTGTAGTGGCTCTGCTTCGGCTCTTTGTCTTCTATGATCCTGATTTCTTGAGCAAGTGGGTGCATGAGCTCCAGCCGCTGGTCCAGGCTTTCGGCCAGCATCTCTTTTTGCTTCTTTCTGAGCCACGGGCTTCTTATCATGGGTGTCCAGCCTTACTTTCAGCGCCTACATCCATCTTGTTGATTCTGGTGGTGTGCTCCAAGAACAGATTTGTAGAGGCAAAGACCAATGCAGAAAAAAATCAGTCATGTGTGTCTCTGCACCAGTGCGGAAAACAGCCAGCCATTGTTGCTGCCGTTTCCTCAGTCCTGACTTTCACTATGAAAGGTTTTATTATTATTTATTCCCAGAGTCCAGAGATAATGCTCTCAACCAATTGCATTCATTGATTTCCATGTGCATTAGTGGTAATGTAAGAAGTTGTAGCAAAGCTGGGAAAACCAGTGCACTTGTGTTTCATTAACAATTCTTCATTCACATGTACTAGAGTTCGTTTGAAAACACTGTTGGGTTAAATAAATGACTGAAGCTGCGTTACACTTTTGCTTTGCTCCAGAGGTTTAAAACTTTATACTGACACCAGTTTGCATTTTTCTAGAAGACGGATATGACTGAAGTCTTCAAATGATTTTAATCCTGTGTGTTTCTTGGTGTAAAACGTTAATTGGCAAAAATACAGGTGCTCGATTCAGTGATTCGAAGCAGAAATCAGCGTCTTCTCGACACGAACGAAACTCTTCCAGCCTCTAATAAACTACAGTGATTGAGGGCGGGGCTAAGAGACGCTGTTCAGCCAATCAAGAGCAGAGGCTACATTATGCAAATTAGCTACAAACCTACACAGGTAAAGCAGGAAGTGACACTTAATCGTGTTAACAGGTAAGCATTATTTCAGCAAACACACACTCAACAGCCACTTTTCTAAATATATAATAAATAGATCAAATCATATGCTGTCCTACGTTTATTGTCGTTCAATACATCAGGAAGAATAAGAAAACTATGTTGACTTAGTAAATTATGTACACTAAAAAAATACTGGGTTGAAAATGGACAAACCCAGCGATTGGGTTGTCAGCCATATATTAATTTTTAAACTATAGTTGGGTTAAATCAAATTACCCAGCATGTTGGGCAAACATTTAACCCAATCGCTGTGTCAAAACAACCCAATCGTGGGTCAAAACAACCCAATCGTGGGTTAAAACAACCCAATCGTGGGTTAAAACAGCCCAATCGCTGGGTCAAAACAACCCAATCGTGGGTTAAAACAACCCAATCGTGGGTTAAAACAACCCAATCGTGGGTTAAAACAGCCCAATCGCTGGGTCAAAACAACCCAATCGTGGGTCAAAACAACCCAATCGTGGGTCAAAACAACCCAATCGTGGGTCAAAACAACCCAATCACTGGGTCAAAACAACCCAATCGTGGGTTAAAACAACCCAATCGTGGGTTAAAACAACCCAATCGTGGGTCAAAACAACCCAATCGCTGGGTTAAAACAACCCAATCACTGGGTTAAAACAACCCAATCGCTGTGTCAAAACAACCCAATCGTGGGTTAAAACAACCCAATCGTGGGTTAAAACAACCCAATCGTGGGTCAAAACAACCCAATCGTGGGTTAAAACAACCCAATCGTGGGTTAAAACAACCCAATCACTGGGTCAAAACAACCCAATCACTGGGTTTGTCCATTTTCAACCCAACTTGCAACTTTGCATTTTTTAATTACATGTTGGTTAGCGGATTATTAGAGCAACAAAACGTTTGTTTGTTTGTTTGTTTGTTTGTTGTGTTTGTGTGTATATAGGCCTTTATGATTAGTATTTGGTCTCTAAAAAAAGCTTCTTTTTGGTTCTGCAAGCATTCCACAAGGAAAGCCCAGTGAAGACCAAAAGATCTTTATAAGCAACAAAACAGGCTGTTAACAGTGAGGGGAGAAACATCCCCGCCTCGCAGCCTTGAAGTCTTCAGATTCCTGCGGCTCTGGAGAAAGCAGCTGCAGAAGTGTTTGCGAAATACAAAAAGGCTCCCTGTAGTGAAGAAAAGACAAAATGTTATAGGTGCAGCAGCGGCGTGGAGAGAGACAGACCTGCTTTCTTGTTTGTGTGGCTCCGGGGAGCCGGTCAGACCCAGAGAGCCCGTCAGGCCCGGGGAACAGAAGCGCTCTGTGCATCACGATGACCCGCCGGCAAACCTGCGCTCCCGTGCTAATGGGCAAACACAGACTCGGATTCCTGCGGTTTCCTCCGCTACACCTGGGCTTTCATCAGAAGAGCCGCAGCTGCACTCCGACAGCCGCAATTTGTTTGTGCCTTGAAACCATGTATGAGGAAAAATAATATTTCCAAGAAGTCCAAAACACAACAGAATCTTCTCATCTTTGTACATAGATGTGACCTGCTGCGCTTTATTTCTGACGGCAGACCGTTTTATTTTACAATCAGGGAAATGAAACCCTGAAAGATGAACTTATGAAAGACATCTAATGAGGTTTGGACGCAAAACGATTGGCTTAAAATTGATTCATGGTGGCTTACAAACAACCCAAGTTGGGTTGAAAATGGACAAACCCAGAGATTGGGTTGTTTTGACCCAGCGATTGTGTTCATTTAACACAGCGAATGAGTAGTTTTATTTAACTACTGTTTAAAAATAACTGTATTTCTTGCTTAAAATGATTGTTTAAAACTCACTTGCTGTGTTTGTTCATTTTCAATGCAGCATTTTTTAGAGTGCATGTAAATATATTATTATTATTATTATTATAATAATAATCTGAGATGAAGATGAACTCATGTAAAGTGTGATTGGTCAGTCTGCATTGGTGGAACGGACCGGTCGAAGCGCTGATCTCCTCACAGACCCGCTGCACTCAAACAGAATGAAATCTTACACCATATGTGTTGGGAAAAATAATCTCAGAGTAATCTCAGATTCTCACATGAGCCGCGAGACGATGGAGATCCCGGGGAAAGAGCTGCGAGATGCTTTTATGTATTCCTGTTCCAGTTCGGTAAACAAAAACAGCTGGTCAGATGTAATAGAGAAGCATGTGAGCGAATTAAAGATAATCAAATCTAATCATGCAAGTAAACCATAAAAACTGATGTCTTGTGTTTTTCATAATTCCAATTACATATTGCCTTGGTAACAGTAAAATGAAGAGATATTTCTATGATTATAGCCTCTCTCGCACGTTCACGCATCGAGTCGTGAACCTTCAGAACTTCAGGCTTTCTGTTGCTGACATTTGAAAGCGGTGTTACGGTTACACCTTGTGACTGCAGCAGCTTTAGTGTTCTTCGGCCAAGAGAAACACTTCAAAACGCCTTCTTCTCAAAGTCAAACCTCCCCTGCGCCGGATTAACAACATGCGGTATAAATACAGCAGAAGCCAATAAAAAACAAGCCTCCGACCGGCGTCTCCGTTGGCAGATTTGTCATTGGTCATGTGTGTCACGCCAGTAAACGACCCCTGCTATTTGACACGCAGGAGCAACGGCAGCTTCTCCACGGGTTTGGATTCACTCGGAACATCAAGTTTATATTCTATAGCACAAAAACAACCACTTACCTTCAAAAGTCTCTTCTGCTCACCAAGACGGCATTTATTTATTAAATACGGTGCAAAAATGTGAAATATTTTTGCAAACAGAAACATTATGATTAGTAATGCTTCAGATTTTTGTGAAAACGGTCATGTTATTATTCCTTGATGAATGGAAAGTTCAAAAGAGCAGCATTTATTTAAAATTGAATCACTATTACTGTTACTTTAAATATAATTGATTAATAAAAGTATAAATATCTTTCAAAATATTTCATCCCATTTTTTTTTAGTATAAAACAATAGTCAGAAAAATCCATTTAATTTTTTGAAAGGGAACAATTCAATTAGCTTGATCCATCAGGCTTTTATGGCTCATATAGAATATGAAGAATATAACTGAGCAAAAATATGCAATTTTTTGCAGATTCTGATGTTTATACAAAATTGAGGCTTGTAATGTAAATCAATGAGATCTTTATAACAATACAGCACATTGTCAATATCTGCCAATAATATGTCTTAGATTATATTTAAATGCTTAGTTTGTATGTCTTAAAACATACAATGATGATTGAGAGATGAACTAATAACCCTTCCTCAAAAGCCTGATGATCATTTTCAGAGTTGTTGGCAAAGTGCAACAACAACTTGCGTCACAGTTACTCACGGTGTTCCACAGGGGTCAGTGTTGGGTCCGCTTTTATTTATTATTCATATTCTACCCCTTGGTCACATTCTTCGTACTTATGACATCAATTTCAATTTTTACACTGATGACACACTGTTGCACGTATCTGATGTTTCTCATCCCTCTTCAGTTCCTGCTGAATGTTTGCAGGATGTTAATAACATGGTTGACCAACAATTTTTTAAAGCTAAAAACCAGCAAAACTGAAGCCCTTCTTGTCGGGTCTCAATCCTTCATTCAATTCAATTCAAATTTATTTGTATAGCGCTTTTCACGATACATATTGTTTCAAAGCAGCTTTACAGAGAACGGATGTCAACATTACAATTTAAAGAATGCAGTTAGCAAATAATATAATTTAGTTAATTAATTTACAATCAGAGTTAGCAGTTTAACCGAAGTTGGAAGCAAAGAGCTCCTGGAAAATAAATTACTTAAACAATTAGGATATAGAATTGGGTGATGTGCATGTTGATCCAGATGATTGCATTCATCCTGCTTATTGATAACTATCTGGTTAACATTTGCACTCAGGTGAAAAGTCTTGGTTTTATATTTGATGGTTTGCTTTCTTTTTTTTGCATTAAACATCAAACAAACACTGGAAGCATCAATATTAACCTGAATTACACAGAGCCAACGGAAAGATTGGATAGGAAAACAAACGATATGGGATGTGTTTTCTCCTCCCTTAATACACTTTATTTGGCTTTATTTCTGTGGTTTGATTTACGCATCGACACATGAAGCCTTGAACTCCCCGAGAGAAACAGTAACCGAACAGTTGGCGAAACGGTACTTTCGCAGTGGTGGCGTCGGCCCGCCTATTTTTTGGTTTGCTAATTTATGAAAGCTATGATGTGGTACTCAGGTTTAATGCTTTTTAATCTCATGGTTGGCTGGCCGCTGCCATCTTTGCATGCGGGCGCGATTTGTCCTGCTGTTTCAAGGTTTATCCGGAGTTCTTCCCGCCCTACGGCGAGAGCTGCGACCGCCAGTCCATTAACCTAAAGCATCGTGAATCCTGCTGAATGGATGTTCATTTTAATCACTTTTTTTGGAGAAGCTGGCTACCTCCCGCTTAATAACATTACGCTCTAGATACTCGCTCAAGCATATTTATGATGTGCATTTGCAGCATGTTTAGATGTTATGGCAACTCACTTATTATGATAAACTCTGCTTCAGTAAAAGCCCACATAAAATCACAAATAGAGTTGTTTTAACCCAGCGATTGGGTCGTTTTAACCCAGCAAATGAGCTGTTTTAACCCAGCAAATGAGCTGTTTAACCCAGCGATTGGGTCATTATAACCCAGCAAATGAGTTGTTTCAACCCAGCAAACGAGCTGTTTTAACCTGGCGATTAGGTCATTTTAACCCAGCAAAAGAGTTGTTTTAACCCAGCAATTGGGTTGTTTTAACCCAGAAACTGGGTCGTTTCAACCCAGCAAATGAGTTGTTTTAACCCAGCGATTGGGTCGTTTTAACCCAGAAACTGGGTTGTTTTAACCCAGCAAACGAGCTGTTTTAACCCAGCGATTGGGTCGTTTTAACCCAGAAACTGGGTTGTTTCAACCCAGCAAACGAGCTGTTTTAACCCAACGATTGGCTCGTTTCAACCCAGCAAACGAGCTGTTTTAACCCAGCAAACGAGCTGTTTTAACCCAACGATTGGGTCGTTTTAACCCAGAAACTGGGTCGTTTCAACCCAGCAAATGAGTTGTTTTAACCCAGCGATTGGGTCGTTTTAACCGAGAAACTGGGTCGTTTCAACCCAGCAAACGAGCTGTTTTAACCCAGCAAACGAGCTGTTTTAACCCAACGATTGGGTCGTTTTAACCCAGAAACTGGGTTGTTTTAACCCAGCAAATGAGCTGTTTAACCCAGCGATTGGGTCATTATAACCCAGCAAATGAGTTGTTTTAACCCAGCGATTGGGTCATTTTAACCCAGTGATTGGGTTGTTTAAAATCTTTTGAAAATTGAAAAGTCTATAAACATTTTCACCAAATTTTGGGGATTTCTCTGCACCTGGATCGACACTGCTCTAACAACATGTTTCAAATCACGAATGATTCTGACAGCGAACGTTTCGGAAACAAAATAAGTGTGTGTTTGATCCAGCAGCTTCACTCAGAGGAACATCAGCAGTTCAGCTGCACTTGAGGAACTGATGAAGTTTGTAAAGAAGAAGCAGTAAATGGGTTTTTAAATGCAAACAACAGCAGCGACGGCCGCGTCTGTGACGTTCAAACCCCGCGGCAGCTTCTGTACTTCAGGCTCACAACAATCTCATTATCTCTGGCTCCACACACATCAGATCTGAGCAGATCGTGTGCCAGCCGGCGTCAGACCAGCGCTGCTGTGGAACGGCCGTATGGACGCGTTCAGAGCCAGACTCGAGCCTGTGGGCAGATTCCCCAGATACTTCAATGAATATTTTATCTCATTTCCATCTAATTTGCAGCAAATCATTATACAGAACATTTCTAATTAATTTATAGGACAGATTTGATTTTGATAACTTGTGATCCACACACACACACACACGCATTATATAAAATACACTGGTAAACGACTCCTGTCACTTTGTATCAAAAGCACATTTGCCACATCAAAGCATGGAGAATCCTAGCGCTCACAACCCTGCTGTTTAATTAACTTCACTCTGTGTAATTAACCCCAGAACCGCCGACACAGAGACCATGTAATTAAAGTGTTTCATACGACTATATGAATGTCATTCCTTTTCAAATTTGCTTCAGAATAATATTTTGCACTTTCCATGAATATGGAACAAAAGTCGTTTCTTCTTGTTCAGTAAAAAGTTTAACCTTCAGAAACTGTTGATTGTCAAACTAAAAGTAACTATTATAGTTTAATCAGCTGTTTTAGTTTTCAACTTTGTAGTGAGTTTGTGCTTTTGTCATTTGACTTTTTTTTAAAAAAAAACACTCTAAATAGTTTTAATTTGGTTTTTATTATTAAAAAGTACTTATAATTTTAGTACTTCAGTTAGTTGCCAAGGCAACATTTCTAAGGTTTTTAATCTAATATCTAACTTTATTTTAATTAAATTGTTTGTTAAATAGTTGTAGTTAACTAACAGCCTCAAAGTGGATTTTTATTACTTCACAATTAAAGTGTTTTTGTCAGCAAAACTTTTTATTATTTTCATAAGTGCATTAAAGCTGACATTTATAATGTCACACAAGATTCTATTTCAAATAAATGCTGTTATTATGAACTTTCTATTCATCAAAGAATCCTGAAGAATAAAATGTATGATGGTTTTCAACACTGATAATAATCATAAATGTTTGTTGATCATCAAATCATCATATCAGAATGATTTCTGAAGGATCATGTGACTCTGAAGACTGGAGTAATGATGCTGAAAATTCAGGAATAAATTACACTGTACTATATATTCACATAGAAAACAGATGATTTACATTATAATAATATTTCACAATTTTTAATGTATTTTTGATCAAATAAATGCAGCTTTAGTGAGCAGAAGAGACTCTTTCAGAATACATATATACACACATGCATATATATATATATATACACACACACACATATATATATATATATACACACACACACATATATATATATATATATACACACACACACATATATATATATATATATACACACACACACATATATATATATATATATATATATATATATATATATATATATATATATATATATATATATATATATATATATATACATATACATATACATATACATATATATATAAATATATATATAAAACCTAAAATATGAAGTGATATTTGTCCTTTTTTGCAAATCAGCAGAAGATGCAGGGCAGTTATTGGGATTGATCCCACATGATGATAATACTCCATTAGCATTCCTTTAACAATGTTTCAGCCTTTGAAATAAAGCACTACATTATCCTTTGCATAGAAATACAATTGATTCGTAACAATCTGACTAAACGGACACACTGCGATTTGAAAGCTCACTTCCAGCTCTTGGAAATGAGCCACCAGAAGCAAGTCTCCTCCACGGTGTGACATCATGTCCTCAACATCGGGGTAAGTGGCTCACTGGCAGGAGCTCAGAGCCATTAACAGCAAGATTCAGCATCAATTCCCACCTGGTGAAATTATCTGACCGCTGCTGCTGTGCCCTTCAGCAAGAACTTAACCCTTCGGCTCTGGACTCCTGCCCTGCTTCAGACAGAACTGGATACTGAGAAGAAGAAGAAGAAAATAATGAGACATGAAAACAATACACATAAAACTGTAGCTACATACTGTACATACAGCTGTTTGAGTAACATCGATTTAAATGCTACTCACACATATCTCTCTATGGAAAATGCATTTGCATATGGTGACAAATTGGTTATACTTTATTTTAATGGTCCACTTCAGACATTCTACTGACTATAAGTAACTTGTCAACTAACTATCATTAGATTATTAGTAGACTGTTAGGTTCGGGTTGGTAGAACTAGTTGACATGTAGTTACTTGTAGTCAGTAGAATGTCTGTTAGGAGCATTAAAATAAAGTGTTATCAGATATTAAGCACTAATAATGACTATTAGTTGACATGTAGTTACTTGTAGTCCGTAGAATGTCTGTTAGGAGCATTAAAATAAAGTGTTATCAGATATTAAGCACTAATAATGACTATTAGTTGACATGTAATTACTTGTAGTCCGTAGAATGTCTGTTAGGAGCATTAAAATAAAGTGTTATCAGATATTAAGCACTAATAATGACTATTAGTTGACATGTAGTTACTTGTAGTCCGTAGAATGTCTGTTAGGAGCATTAAAATAAAGTGTTATCAGATATTAAGCACTAATAATGACTATTAGTTGACATGTAGTTACTTGTAGTCCGTAGAATGTCTGTTAGGAGCATTAAAATAAAGTGTTTGCAGATATTAAGCACTAATAATGACTATTAGTTGACATGTAGTTACTTGTAGTCAGTAGAATGTCTGTTAGGAGCATTAAAATAAAGTGTTTGCAGATATTAAGCACTAATAATGACTATTAGTTGACATGTAATTACTTGTAGTCCGTAGAATGTCTGTTAGGAGCATTAAAATAAAGTGTTATCAGATATTAAGCACTAATAATGACTATTAGTTGACATGTAGTTACTTGTAGTCCGTAGAATGTCTGTTAGGAGCATTAAAATAAAGTGTTTGCAGATATTAAGCACTAATAATGACTATTAGTTGACATGTAGTTACTTGCAGTCAGTAGAATGTCCGTTAGGAGCATTAAAATAAAGTGTTATCAGATATTAAGCACTAATACTGACTATTAGTTGACATGTAGTTACTTGTAGTCAGTAGAATGTCTGTTAGGACCATCAAAATAAAGTGTTATCAGATATTAAGCACTAATACTGACTATTAGTTGACATGTAATTACTTGTAGTCAGTAGAATGTCTGTTAGGACCATCAAAATAAAGTGTTATCAGATATTAAGCACTAATAATGACTATTAGTTGACATGTAGTTACTTGTAGTTAGTAGAATGTCTGTTAGGACCATCAAAATAAAGTGTTTGCAGATATTAAGCACTAATACTCCAATAACTGCTAGTTGACATGTAGTTACTTGTAGTTAGTAGAATGTCTGAAGTGTACCATGGAAATAAAGCGTTACCGACAAATTTTAGTGATAGAATCATTATTGTCCTAATATACTGTAGTTTTTTTTTTTTCATTTCTTTTTGCACTAATCATGTTGCTTTTTTTAAATTATTTTCATTTAAAAAAAATCCTGAAAAAAAAGTGTATCACAGTTTTTACAAAAAGCAAAACTTTGCCATTACAGGAATAAACTAAATTTTAATTAAAACATTAAAAATAAAAAAAGTGTTACTAAAAATTATATTGAAAATATTACTGTTTTTGTTGTATAAAATAAAATACGTTCAGTGTTGGGGAAAGTTACATTTAAAAAATAATGTGTTACAATATTGCATTACTCCCTAAAAAATAACTCATTGAGTTACTTTTTATGGAAAGTAATGTGTTACGTTACTTTTTCACACATGGGCTTGTTTGTTTATTAACAACAACATTTTTTTGGCAAATGTATTTTGTTGTAAATTTAAAAGAAATGCGCTACTTTACTAGTTACTTAATAAAAGTAATCTGATTACATAACTCAAGTTACTTGTTATGCGTTACCCCAGCACTATATATTCTATAT